>LNAC01000011.1:2123517-2151413 GCA_002007465.1 Ailurus styani | reverse complement strand
GGGGGGCAGGGTAGGGGACGGGGACCAGCCCAGGCAGAAGGGCCGCTCCTGTGATGGAAGGGGTTCTGAGAAGGGGTACCGAGAAGTTAGCAGAGAAGGGCCAAGAGCTGGAGGAGGCCAGGAAGGAAAGGAGGGACAAAGGGAGAGGCAGGGCCCAATGGGGCTCCAGAGAAGAGGCCAGAAAATCAAGAAGGTCGGGAGAGAAGAGCAGGGGTGGGGCGGCGGGGAGAGGGGGGCGGCAGGAAGCATAGCGCAGGGCTGGGTGGGTGAGAAAAACAACCGTGGCTGGCCTGGGAAGTGGGGAAGTGCTGTGAATCGGGGCCCCAAGGAAGGGGTTAAATGGTAAAGAGACAGGGAAAGTCACTCTGCTGCCAGATTATTCAGATTTGTTGTACTTATTGATAATGTATTTCATTTCTTCTTCGTGGGGGGCGGAGATATGATTCAGCACAAATTTGATGTAAATTTATGGAAATGTAAATGCGGAGAGGCTGCAGGCCCCAGCCGCTGGCGGGTTGGCTGCGTGGCCCTCAGCGCAGCGGAGGTTTGCTCTCTGGACTTGGGGATCCGAAAATAGAAACGGCTGACTTGGGGGCCACTGGCCTCTCCTGCGGGCCGAGAGAGGGACTGACCCTGTCGCTCTGCCAGGCTTAAAAAAAAAAAAAGTCCGATGATTGTCTAAAATAGGATCACCTACATTGTCCTCCGATCTAATTTGCTCATAGGGTGGGGGGACAGTTTTTACCCAGTAGAGATGGGTAGGCTTATTTCAGTGAAAGAGGACACCGAAAGAAGAGGACTAACATTATCTAGAACCTACTGTGCGTACAGAATTCACCAGTGAAGTGACAACAGTGTTGGGTTTTTTTCCCTTTTGCGCTATGGAAAAGTAATGGGACTTGGGGGAGGGAAGAAAGCACAAAGAAAACAATTTGATAGGGTGAAAAGGTGGCATTCTATATAAATGGCTGGAGCTGGTAAAATATTTATTGTCCATTAGGCTGTCCTTCAGAACCCTGGATGTTGATTTTTATCTTCCCCCTTCATACAGGGTCACGACATTTATCTAATGATGTGCCTCTCCCAGTTGGGAGCAGCCTCTCCAGCCCGGCCGTGACCATGACAGCAAAGAGGACCCTTCATAGTTTTTTGAGAATAGCTTCTCTGAGCCTGGCCTTCCTCTGCAACTTGCAACCCCAGTGAGACGGGAGATTCAAGACCCCAGGATGCAAGGTCGACCCAAAGGGTTTTACTGCCCCTTCATTCCCAGCAGAGGTGAATGGTACCAGCACTGGTTCCTGCTTTTCCACCAAAGCTGTGATTCCTTTCAGTGTCTAGCCTGTCCAGCTGCTGCGGCTCTGTCTGGGGGGCAGACAAAGAAGCATTTGCCTGCACTCCGCAGCCACGGTCTGTGGGTGTACTTGACCACATGTTTCAAAGAATGGCAGTGATCTGCTCGCTTTCATTACATCTGTGGGGCAGAAACTGTCAGGCCTTGGTGACACCGATTATAATGCTTTGACCTCATTCCGTCACCAAAGGGCAGATTTCTCTTTGTTCTCTAGCAGAAACACTACTTGGCAAATAAACATGATTTCTAAAGAGAGACTGTCAACAAGGGTATTTATGAGTTTACCGTGTCCCTGCTATTCCACTGAGTAGCTTACCTTTGGGGGAAAGGGCTCCTATTTGCCCACCTGTGACACAACAGCTGCCATTGATGAACCGTTTGTTCCCATGAGGCAGAAAAAATCTTTTTAAAAAAGATTTTATTTATTTATTTATTTAAGGGGGAGAGAGCAAGTGAGCAAGAGAGAGAGAGAGCACGAGAGCAGGGTGACAGGCAGAGAGAGAGAAGCAGATTTGCTGCTGAGCAGGGAGCCCAATGCGGACTGGATCCCAGAACCCTGGAATCATGACCTGAGCAGAGGGCAGATGCTTAACCAACTGAGCCACCCATGTGCCCAGGAAGAACAATCTTAAGACAATATAAGAGATCTTAGGAGGGTCTTCTGACAAGCAGGTTAAGATGCTCTCTTCTGTCCTTGAGGCTCTTAGTCTAGTGGCCAATTCCGCCAAGCAGCTGAACACTGCAGAAACATGGAGAAATATTGCAGAATCACTCTCTATGTCTTCATCTTGTGTCACATAGTCACCCTTCCCAGGAACTGGGAATGAATCATGAGAACTAGATCCATTTGGTACACTTAAAAATCGTTAATACAGCAAATTTTATGTTCTATATATCCTACCATAATAAAAATAAGTAAAAACAAAAAAAATTGAAAAAATTGAAAACACAAAAAAGAAAAACCAGGTCCAATTAGAAAGCTGTGAGAATGCAGAATGAAAGACCGCAAAGACACAGAAAACATGAGTTGGCAAGTTTACTCACCACACTCTAGATCCTTCGAAAAAGAGGAAGCAATGACTCCTTTCCAAGGTAAAGGAAGTAATAGTCAGACAAAGCTTGAGAAAGGGAGCAGCAGGTTGGAGCAGTAAGTGTGGGAGCTGGGGCACCTTTACTAGCCGGTGACTTGGTGTGTCCTCTTCTATATGATGAGCAGATGGAGCCAAATGACCTTGAGGGTCTGCAGCTCTATGAAATTCAGCAGAATTTTACATTTGGGGGGAGCTCTGTACAAAAGGTTAGTGAAGGTGTTGTTAACCACCCTCCAAGAACGATTACAGCACCATAAATCATTAGAAGTATGAAGAATCTCGGAGATCTGGACCCCTTAGTTTACCAGGGAAAAAATAGAAGCCCAAAGTGATAAAGCACCTTGCCCAAGGTCACAGAACCTATGAGGGACAAAGCCGTGGCCAGAGCCCAGCTTCTGATTCCCATGCTCTGGCCTCTTTACGATGCTTTGAAGTTGAGAATAGTCGAAGTTCCCGAAGAGCAGAATTCTGGTCACCCATTGCTATGCAACAAACCACCTCAAACCTAGTGGCTCCAACATTGATTTATTATTGTCTCTTGGGGTTTTGTGGGTTGACTGGACTCAGCTGGGTCATTCTCATGTGTAGTCTCCCCTGTGGAGGCCAGACAGAGACTGGGCCTGTGGTTCTCTGAAGTCTCAACTGGACCGGATGTCTAAGACAGATGATTAACATTGCTGGCAGTTGAGGCTGGCAGTCAGTGCTGCCTGCCGGCTGGGAACTCAGCTAAAGCTGGTAACTAGAACACCTACTCCTGTCTCGCCATGTTGGGTTTTTCACTGCATGGCAGCCACGTTCCCAGAAGGAGCTTCTCAAGAGTGTTTCAAGGAAGAGGAAGTATGTCTTAGTTCATTCAGGAGGCTAAAACAAAATCCCATAAACCAAGTAGCTTAAAAACCACAGACATTTATTTCTCACAATTCTGGAAGCTGGGAAGTCCAAAATCATGGTGCAGACAGTTTTGGTGTCAGGGGAGGGCCAGTGCTTTGATGGCCACCTTGTCACTGTGATCTAACACAGTGGAAGGGTCGTTGGGTTCTCTTATAAGAACATTAATCCCAGTCATTAGATCAGAGTCTTTGTGGTCTAATTGCCTCCCAAAGGCCCCACCTGCTAATACCATCAGCTTGGGGGTAAAATTGCAACATTTGAGTACTGAGGAGACACAAACATTCAGACCACAGAAAAGTGGAAGCTGCCAGTCCTATAAAAGATCACCCCTGGAACTGGCATGGACTCACTCTCACCGTAAGCTTTGGGTCAAAGTAGTCACAAGTCAGCCCAGTTTCAAGACATCACCTTGGATAAGGATGGGAAGGAGCCATCCGTGTGCACATAGGGACAGATGGATTCCAAAGAATTCCCTCTTTGGAAACACATGACCACAGCAGCAGTTCTGATTTTTATCACGATCCTTTGATGCCCTCTTTGAAAAAAGCAACACTGGGCACATATTTACCAACCTTGACTTTTTTCATTTTATCTTAATGCAGGCAAAAATCAATTGAGTTCAGGCGTCAATACAAGTTTTTTGTTTCGTTTTGTTTTAGATGCTATCAGTTCAGGAACCACTCAAGCCAAACCACAGCATAGAGGAGTCCCTAAAGAAATACCCAAATGATGGAGATAGGAGTATATCCTGTGTGGAAAGGAAAGTGGAACCTATAGTGACAGGCACTGAAATATTGAAAGACTCAATCTCCTTTCATTATGAAGAGCAGGGACATAGAAAAGAATAAGAATACATTCCTTGAGGACAGGGATTGGACCATATTCATCTTTGGATCCCTAGTACCCGGGACAGTACACAGCACATAGCAGGGGCTTAATAAATGTTCCTTGGGTTCTATTTATTTTTTTAAAAGATTTTATTTATTTATTTGACAGAGAGAGAGAGATCATAAGTAGGCAGAGAAGCAGGCAGAGAGAGAGGAGGAAGCGGGCTCCCCGCTAAGCAGGGAGCCCGATGCGGGCCTTGATTCCAGGACCCTGAGATCATGACCTGAGCCGAAGGCAGAGGCTTTAACCCACTGAGCCACCCAGGCGCCCCCTTGAGTTCTTTTTAAATACCATCTTTCTCAATAATAATGTAAACACGCGGTGCCTAGGTGCCTCAGTTGGTTAAGTGTACAACTCTTGATTTTGGCTCAGATCATGATCTCAGGGTCGTGAGATTGAGCCCTGCTTTGGGTTGCATACTCAGCAGGGATTCTTCTTGAGATTCTTTCTCCCTCTGCCCTTCCCCCCAATAAATAAATAAATCTTTAAGAAAATTAATGTAAACTAGCATTTATTGAGCATTTGCCATATGCCAGGCACTTTGCTAAACACTTGACACATGTCACTTCACCTGATTTTCACAGAACCATGTAGTATCTGTAATTATCCCAGACCTGATATTCAGCCGGTAAAAGCCAGGAAGACCCGGTTGGTTGTTGAAAGTGGAAAATATTTCCATACAGGTTGGTAAATAACAGATACTCTGTGCCCCTGGAATGAACCCCATAGCCTTATACCTCTCCCTCACCAAATACCTCGGCCCAGGAGAGACCCATGTTGGCACCACCACGGAACTCTCATCATGGTTCCCCCGCAATGGCTCCCATCCCCTTGTGTTTCCCTGGCCTGAGCTGACCAAATGCTGAAGGAAGGCGTGGATGGAGCCCTGGTGGTGGGCGGTGGTGCTGGTGCTGGTACCTCAACAGGTTAAGTGCTTGGTGTCCATATCGTTGTCCAAGACTGGAATGAGTCTTCAAGAATGAATGCAACTGAAGTCACCCTCTTATGGCCACCTGTGGGATTGGCAGCCTCTGCAGTGTGCCTTAGGGGTTGTTAAATACTTAGAATAGCATTCCTGATTATCTGCATGTGAAAGGAGAGGAAACTGAGCAAGTTAAAGAGTTTTTCAATGATTGACCAATGTCATATAGCTAGAAAGGCTGGATCCAGGACTAAACTTTTCTCTGCACTTTGTGCACTCTCTTATGCTATGCTACTGTATTAATTAGCTAGGGATGATGTCACAAAGGACCACACACTGGGTGGCTTTAGTGACAGAAACATAGGGTCTCACAGTTGTGGAGGCTAGAAGTATAAAACCAAAATTGGTTGTGAACGATCTGTTCCAGGCTTCTCTCTGTGGCTTGTAGATGACCAACTTCTGTGTCTCTTCACATTGTCTTCCTTCTATGTGTGTCTGTCCCTGTGTCCAAATTCCTCCTTTCAATAGGACACCAGTCATACTGGATTGATTAGGGACTACCCACCCCCTCCAGTATGATTTCATTTTAACTAATTACATCTGCAATGACCCTATTTCCAAATAAGGTCACATTCTGAGATACTGACGGGTAGGAATCCAACATACGATTTGGGGTACGAGACAACAGTTCAACTCTGAAAGCTATTTTTCTTAATGAGACTTCCCTCAACTCTGTGTAACAAAGTTAATTAGGCATCTACATGAATTATCTGGAGAAAGTTCACAGTGTATAGGACGACTAGTTCCCCTGTTAATGCCTCACCATTCCCAAGGCTTTCCCCCTTACTTCAGTCAGAAGCGGTTTGAATTGGCACTACTCAGCGACATTGGATCTTACCCAGTGCCATCGCTGTCTTTCTATTGTGCCAACCCATTTCGATATCTAGTTGAAGGATCTCAGATGAGGCGTTTTTTTACTGACTCTTATTCTTTTTCACGCTACTTCAATGTCCTTAAGCTCACTGCTGTTTCTGCTCTGGTCCCTTCAACAATTCTGTGAACTCTGCAGCTCAAGAGATCCTAGGACTGCTGGTCATGTGTGATGAATCCCTTCTCAGTCTTGAGGAGCTACTGCAAAGACCTTTCCTAGGAAGGATGAGAGGAAGCATTGTCTTTGGAACTTTTCTCTCACTGAGAGCTTCGGCCATATTCTGTGTACATGAAATGGCCGTCCGGTTTTCTCGCACACTCCTTTGAAACAGACAGTAACCTTGGTCTCAGATGTAGTGTCCTCGGACTTAGAAACTCATTGGACCAAAAATGTCTACAACTTATTTTTCCCCTTAGATTTTCTTTTTTTTATTGATTTTCCATTTTTAGCACAAGATTGATCACCAGCAAAATACCAATTTACATACAGATTCTGCTAAACTCAGCATCCTATATACTTGGGACCTTTTCATCCATAAACCAATTTTTTAAAGAGAGAGATTCTATTATCAGAAGTGTCCCTGATGACACTCAAGAAAGCCTGTGGGGAACAAACTTAGGATGCTGGCAGCCTGGTGGGGTGAGCTCAGCTGATTTGTGAGCGTAATAACTATGAAGCCAAGGTCATAGGTTGATACCAATATGGGCAGGTTCATCTTTTGCTTACTTCTACGGCCACAAGCCTAACCTGCAAACTTTGGCCAGCTATCTTACAAGTTCATTCAATAAATTTCAACAAATAGTCTTTGAGTAAACTATTATGTGCCAGGCACGATTCAGGTACTGGCAATAGAGCAGGAAACATGAGGGACACGGACCTTGTCCCCATAATGTCTACAGAGTAGTAGTGAAGCTGATACCAAACAGTCATGAAAATGATTATGTCATCACCAAGGTAATAAGTACTGTGAAAGAAAAATACAGGGGTGCTATAAGAGTACATAATAGGGAATCCATATGAAGTGTCATTTAGCATAAGACCTGGAGTTAGGTGGGTAATAGGATTGGCTGAGAAGGAGGGCCGCCCTGGCAGAGAGAACTGTGTGAGAACCAAGAAACTTTACAAAGATTCACTGAACCCTAGCACAGAGAGTGGGGAAGATGGTCACAGGAGGTCAGGCTTGAGGGAAGACAAGAGCCATAGCCTCGTTCTAGAAGTGGGAATTTATCATACAAGTACCAAGAGCCTTTGATGGGTATATTAAGCTCAAAGCTGAGCTTGAGTCATTGAGAGCCAAATATACAGGGACTTGAATGAGAAAGAATTGAATTTCTTCTTCACATGGCAGCCAAAAGGGCAAGGCATGGATAGCTGGTCTCTGCCTGTCTGGTTCCTCAGCTGGAAATCCTCGAAAGTCTTGAGGAACTTCATGACTGAGAGTGTGGATCATCTGAAGACTTCTTCAGTCATATGTCTGGCCCCTGGGCTATAAGAACTCAAAGACCGGGACTTTAAAGTTTTGTTTTATTTGACCGGAGTTAACACATCATATTACATTAGTTTCAGGTGTGCACATAGGGATTCAACTTCTCCATACATAACACGACACTCACTTGTGTAGCTACTATCTGTCGCCATAAAAAACCATCACCATATCCTTGGCTCTATTCCTTATGCTGCGCCTACTCCCCACCCCTCAGGCAACCATCAGCTTGTTCTCTTTATTTATAGGTCTGAATCTATTTTCTGCTTGTTTGTTTATTCATTTGTTTTGTTCTTTAGATTCCACATATGAGCAAAATCATAAGATATTTGTCTTTCTCAAAAATGGGGACTTCTTTAAGTTTTTATTTTAATTCCAGTGTAGTTAACATGCAGTGTTATATTAGTTTCAGGGAAACTATATAGTAATTCAACAATTCCATACATCACCCAGCAAAGACCAGGACTTTTGACTCGAGTGCATGTTGGTGGTTTCTCCTCACTGCTTAGCTTCCTCACAGAACAGCAGCTTCAGGGGAGGCAAACTTCTCACACGGCAGCTCAGCGCCTGATGTTCATGTTCTAGGAACAAGGCAGGGGAGGCTGCGTTGTCTTTTGTGACCCAGTCTCGGAAGTGCTGCCTGGGGTCACTTCGTTACAGGCCAGTCACAAATCTATTTGGTTTGTAGAGGAGGGGACACAGACTCCTCCTCCTAGTGGGACAGGGTCAAGGTCACATTGTCAAGATGTTATGATGTGAGATTTGGGGACCATCTTTGGAAAATATAATCTACCACATCCAGGAAGGTCATTACTGATGAGGCAGAACTGAAACTCAGTTGTTTCTATGCCCAGACCCCTGTTCTTTTGCTTAACCATACTGACGAGTCAATAGCATCATTTGCATGAATAAAGGATCTTATGTTATTAAAAAGAAAAGTTGAAACGTAAGGCAAGAAGCCAAATCCAATCTCAATTGAACATTCTCTATATTACAAATGCAGCATAAATATATGTTTTCCCCTCCTCTCACAGAGCAAACAGCTGCATTTATTTGCGTCCAAAAACATGGAAAAATTCCAAACTATAAGCAAAAGGAAGGAACTCGAGAAAACTACTCAAACTTCTATAAGTGTAAATCTTCATAAAAATAGTTGTAAGTTTGATTAAAGCAGGTGCTGAAACCTTCTCTAAGCCTGAAGTGCTGCACTTAGAAACAACCACCTTCCCCTATAATGATGTCATCCTCCAGGTACTACTTCTATATTTGGCTAAGCAAATGCGGATTAAATTTCCTTACGTTAACTTGATCCACCACTCCCTCTCCTCACCAACATACACGAATTTAAGCTTGCGTGTGCTCTCTCGCTCTCTCTTACGTCACACACACACACACACATTCACACACACACACATGCATACACAGACTTTCCTCTATCCCCTGGAGTCCTTTAGATTTCCTTTACAGTACAGGTATATTTTCCATAAGACTTGGCTTGGACAAAAGTCAGGGCACACACACCTGTGTACATCCATGAACTCTAAGTGAATTCCTTCCCTTTGCCCTATGAATAAAGATATAGTCTGGAAGAAGGATGGGACAAAAGAACCTCTATAAAACTGCTCACCCCAGTTCTCCCCTTGATCGTAATGTAACTCTGGTCTGGGAATCTGAAAATGTCAGGAAATGCATTGTTCCCTGTGATTTAGCATTAGTGAGAGAGCTCTTCAAAAGGATTCTGTTGCATCTCTGTGTCTTTGCACATAAACCAAGTCTTCTGTAAAAACTCAGTTCAGGGCCGCCTGGGTGGCTCAGTCGTTATGTGTCTGCCTTCGGTTCAGGTCATGATCCTGGGGTCCTGGGATTGAGCCCCAGTTTGGGCTCCTTGCTCAGTGGGAAGTCTGCTTCTCTTTCTCCAAATCGCCCTGCCTGTGTTCCCTCTCTTTCTGTGTCTCTCTCTGCCAAATAAATAAATAAAATATTCAAAAATAAATAAATTAAAAACTCAGCTCAGATTTGATTTGCAGTGAAAATCGCTGAAGTTGTGGTAAGGATTTTAGGAGCTAAGAAAGGGAAACACCACTCAGTGCTTACTGTGTCCAAACCAACATGCTAGGTGCTTTTCTGGAGATATGTGCATTGGTGGTTTTGGCATAAAAGAGGGCAAAACTGGTAGCATGTGTAGATGGAGTAGATGCCCAGGAAGGAGGCAGAATAAAGGGAAGTGGGCACAAGTAAATTTGGAAGGATGCCTAGGAATGCCAATGGAATGGATGGCATATGCAATGGAAGGAGTCTTGGCATTGATCTCCTGTATTTCTCTCACTTTCTTAATGGCCATCACCCGGCCAGGCACCGTCCCACCCCAGAGCCTTAGCAACTCTTGTGTCTTTCATTTTGAGTGCTCTTCCAAAACTTTGAGAATAAATCGCTTCTGTTTTCAGCCACCAAAATGGTGGCACTTTGTTGTGATGGCTCCACCTGCGAACTAAGACAAATGTCTCAGGGTCTTCACAGAATAGAGCTGCTTTCCTGTCATCCTCTGATGTGTCTGGGAGCTGAAACGAGTCCAGAAAGGAAGACAGGCAAAGGACAGGAAGGGCAGATTGCACTCTGCGGGACAAGGTGGGCAACACACACCCTTTGTCTTTGGTGACATTGGTGGTCAACAGAAATGTTTTGGATCATTGCTAAACTTCATCCGTCAGGCTGCTGCAGTGCCACGCACTCCACTGGTCTTTCTGCCTAATTCTTATGAAGAAGCACCCTTATTAACCCAGTGCTCTAGCTCTTATGCATTGGGTTTTTTTTTCTTTTGTTTTGTTTTCTGAAAGGCTGAGCGTGGAGGAAACTAGTCTCAACACCAGAGGTTTTCAGTCCCACGGTCTGGTGAAGAAGCTTGGTCTCATTCAGAGCGGGCCTCAGTGTGCTGCTTTGTGACATCCGTGTTCTCCAAATGGATAGCCAAGCTGCCCTGCTCTGCTGATTGTCAAAAGTGGTCCCTAATCTGCTTCACTTTTTCTCTTGTGAGCTCCTAGGGAGTGAAATCAGCCCAGGGCAGCTCATGAATGACGATCTCAAGGATTCTTCTGAGTGAGGCAGAGATTTCTGAGTAGATTAGGAAATTTTACAAAATCTCTTCTCCCTCCTAGTCATTAGCACCACCACCACTATCATTTCCATAATCATCTTTATAATTATTTGAAGTGGAAAGGGAGCAGGGTACCTGCTTAATGAAAAATAGATGGGGAGAAAGATGATTGAATAGCCTTTCTCAGAAAGCACATCATCACCTGTGTTGGGTGAGAGTCTGAGGGCGGTGGACCTTAACAAACGTGTCCAACTTACACTCGCTCTCATTTCCTTCACCCTTCACTCCAGTCCGATTGAATCTCCCAGTTCCTGCTGCAAGGACTCCCTGATCACCCGCATCTGTGCCTCTGCTACTGTTCACCAGCAGCACCCCACTCCTATCATGGGGTCCTCCACCCGACCCCGCTGCTGAACTTCCAGAAAGCCCATCTGAACCGCTCCTGGAGCTTTTGTCATTTTCTGCCTCATCAACTCTTCCAGGGAGGCTTTCAGTCACATTCTTCCTGCATCTCCCATCCCCCGGCCACCATGGATGCGCTTTGAACACAATAGGTGTTCGATAAATAGCTATTGAAAGAATGAGCAACCAGAAGTTTAATTCACTAGCTTGGTTTTTTAAATAGATGCATATCGGGAGGAAAGGGAACAATCGTAGGTGTGGCAGTCTGGCTATTATTCCCCAAACAGATTTTCTTTTTTTTTCCTGGACACACAGGTAAAGGACATTTACCTGCCCATTTTGCAGTTAGAAGAGACCTTCTAACTGAGTGCTGGCCAGTGGAAAGTGAGCAGAAATGATGTCTACTACTTCAAAACCTGGACCGTTGAACCTCCACATGTGACCCTCCATTCTCTTTACCCTTTTAGATGCGGGTTAGTATGGTGACCTTGGACCTGCAGGCAATACATCTGGACAATTACAAAGCCACAAGGTAGAAGAAGCCATGATCCTTGAATCAGCACACAGAGAGAAGCCACCTCCAAATCAGAAATACCATTTAGGATTTTGTAAAAGAAACCAATGTCTACTATGTTTGAACCATTACGTAGTTTGGGGTTTATTTGTTATAGTAGCTATGATTCCCTTAACCAATATAATAGGTTTTAATATTTCTGGAGAAAAGTGTAAAAACTATAATTCTTGGTTTTCTTAGGCAACTGGTTTTTTTTGTTTTGTTTTGTTGTTTTTTCAATTTGGACAGAAACATACCCCGTTTTCATTTTGGTTGTGGAGGTATTTAAAGCCATCCCACTTTCAGAAACGCTCTCACTCAGCAAAGTCCCCACTCAATGAGGGGAGCATGAGAGTTTTGGTTGTTCTTTCTAGAAACTGTCATAGTTTCTGACAACTGACTCATTGCTCCAGTTCCAACAGCAAATGCAGAGGGGGTTCCTGCTACCCTGGACTGGGAGAGTTTGTAGAGATGTGTTAGAAACCATGATAAAAATTTCTGTGTTAGAGATCATAAAACCTGGTTCTTCCTATAATTGACTCATAGCACGAGTCTCTAGTGTTCTGAACTGTTTGGGGAAGGGATGGATTCTCTGGCTCAAGCAGGTACTACCTGAAAGTATTGGATTTCGTGACAGCCTCTTGCTCTTCAAAGAATGCTCACTGGGGCTGCCTGTTTGGTGTAATTATCCCAGGAAACATGCTGAATGCTGCCCTGTTCCCATGTAGAATAGAGTCTAAACTCTTGAGTCTGGAATGTAAGGCCCTCCCTGATCTGACCCCAGTTTTTCTTTCTAGTCAAACAAACATTCGTTCAATACATTGTACTTTATCATACTTCCTTTCTTTTTCTCGGGTTGTTCCACCACCATTTTATGTATATATATTTTTAAATTTTCTATAACTTTGATTATATATGTTTAATCTATTTATGCAATGCACATGTAATATATGTATATATAGAGAGATAGACTTAATCACGACAGGCTAGGTTACATTACAGTGATAAAGTCTAAACTCCCAGTGGCTTAGCATATGGAAGACTGATATTTTGCCCATGCTATATATCCCTGGCAGGGGGCTGAATGTGTGTATTTTGGTCAGAGGAGGTGTCTGTACTCCATGACGAGCACTCAGGTACTCAGGTTGATGGACCAATGGACTTTGTACCATCTGGAGCTGCACTACTGGGGATGCAGAGCCTTCACATTGACTGCTGCAGGAGGGGAGGGACCAAACAAGCTTGGTACTTTCACACACATGCCACTCCCCAGAACTTGTCCTGGGACCCTGACAAAAGACCTGGGAAGTGGGCAAAGCAAGGTAATATGTAGTGAGCATGATCATCTTTGCCGCTCTTCCAGGAAGCCTCCCTGGTTGTTTCTAGCTGCGAGTGATGTTTCCTGCCTCTGGATTCTGAGAGCACTGTATGGGTGCCTCCCTTGCAGTGGGTAATTTCTACATTGTGTGAAGATCACACACACACACACACACACACACGCACGCATGCACACACACACACACACACACACACACACACACACACCCATGTCTATATAAAATAGAAATCACTTACAGCATGTGAGACATTCTCCTGTTTACATTTATCAACTCACTTAAACCCTCGTAATAACCCAATGAGGTACCTCCTCTTGTTGTCTCCAATGTACAGATGAGGAAATTGAGGCATAGGAAGGCTAAGTATCCTAACCAGATTCCAGCCAGTATTCTAGCACAGCTAATTTACTTCCCCAGTGTATGCTGTGAACTACTCTACTATATTATGGCTTGTCTTTTTAACTTCCTTATTAGCAGAGAGTAAGATATAAAATTGATTCATTTCTTTATTTCCCTTAATGCCAAGTACAGGTTTAGGCACATAACATGTTTTCTGAAAGGTATTGCACACAACTAGTACCTTTTCTAATCAAGATCTTCAACAGATCTGATCTTTTAATAATTCTTTCTGCATTGCCGGATTGCTCCAGAGGTATCAGAAAGCATTTCAGTATAGGTGATTGTTTCTCCTTAAGAAGCTACAGTTCTTCAAGAAGATAGATGGGGGTCTTTGGGGACACCTAGAGGACAGCAAGACAGAAGGCAGAGGAAGTTAAGGTAAGACACTCAGGAAAGACTCAAGCCTCTTTATTTATATTGTGTTTGATTTTGTGCTTAAGAGACTGTTAAATTGCAGTGGGGGAGTATGGCTGCTAAGTCTATTTGGTCTTCATTTGAGTCCCCAAACTCCATAAATAAATCCCGATCCCCAGAGAGGACTTTCTTCTGCTTAAATGTGGATTCCTAGTAAGCTATAATCCCCTCCCATTGGCCTGGAGCCTTCTACAGACTAAATTTAGAAAAATTAAATTACAACCTAGCAATGTGGCTCCCCAAATGAAATGTATAGGCCGGAGTATCCCAAAACACCAGGGAAAATGGAAGTCTCGGGGAGGTGTTGGGGACCTGGTGGTCAATCTCACATGTCTCCAATCAGAAAGGCAAAGGTCCTGTTCATTTAGAAAGAAATGGGATTGTGTGAACGAATTTAGAACCATCAGAACAATGACCTGGGAGAGGAGCCTCACTCTAATTATGACTCTGTGTTCTAACCAGGCATGAAAGAAATCACAGTAAACCTATTTCAGAGAAAGGCATTCCCCAATGTGGCAGTGTCTGCTCTCTTATGCACAGTGAGGGCCAGTGAGTCAGGGAGGAAGCATTCTAGAAAATGATCTTTGATGACTAACACAGAGGGGGCTGTTCTCATGTTGCTCTGATGGAAAAATTGGTGGGATCACAGGAATTAATAAGAACTATCAGCCCCTGCTGGGATGTTCTGTCTTAAAATGCGGACTTGTGTGTATTTAAATGGGAGGTGCTGCATGGCACAAGAAGTCTGTCCTGGGAAGATGAGGGGACTAAATGGTACTTTGTTATTAACCAACCCACAGGATCACTCTGCATTATCCAGTGAGTGGTAACAATATCCAAGTCATCTTAAAATGCACTGCAGATCTTGACCCAAAGTATTCTCTGGGGTGGGGTGAGGTGGGGGAGAACCCCGATGTTTTCCTAGTAACCTGATAGAGATCTCTGTTTTAAAGGACAAACATAATGGGATGCTGGGATTTAAAAGAAAGTGTTTTCATGAAGATGGATATGATTTTTGTAGAAAACTAAGGCTCATAATCAGTTAGGGTTCTTGGTATATTAATTTATCAACAAATATCTATCGAGTTCTAAAATAAGCCAGAGATTGTTCCAAACACTGGGAATGGTATGCTGAAAGAGACACAGTCCTTTACCTTGTAGGTTTATATTCTGAAGGCAGAGACAGATAATAAACAGGAGGTAAACTAATAATTGTGTAATTTCTTGCTGAAATAACTGCTATGAAGAAAAAGAAATGGAAAAAAAAATTAAGTGGTGTCTTAGTCTATTCAGACTACTCTAACAAAACACCATGAAAATATGAAGTAACAAAACACCATAGGCTGGGTGGCTCATAAACAACCGAAGTGTATTTCTCACAGTTCTGGAGGCTGGGAAGTCCAAGATGGAGGTGCCTGGTGATTTGATGTCTGGTGAGAGTCCATTTCCTGCTTCATTAGAGCCATCTTCTTGCTGTGTCTTCATGTGGTGGAAAGAGCACAGGAGAGCTCTGTGTGGTCTCTTTTATCAAGGTGCCAATCCCACATTTGTGAAAGCTCTGTCCTCATTACCTAATCACATCTTAGAGGCCCACCTCCCCATCAATGTAGAACAGGTTTCAACATATGAATTTGAGGAGGACACAAACATTTAGTCTATTGCACAGAGTGAGGTATTAGGAAGTATTTCAGTTTTCTATTGCCTTGTAACAAACTAGCCCCAAATTTAGTGGCTTTAGACAAAGACTTACTATTTTTCATAATTCTGTAGGTTAGAAATTCGGGGATGTTTTTGTTGGTTGGTTTGACCCACTGGGGTCAATCCCTTGGCCACATACACTAGTACCGGGCTGGGCTGAAAGGTCCAAGAATTTATTCATATGTATGCTCCTCTTTGCATTCTCTTTCTCTCTCTACATGGTATCCCATTAGTCAGTAGTCTAGCTTGATCTTCTTTACAGTATGGCAGCTGGCCTCCCCAGAGAAAGCATCCTGGAAGCTTCTAGGCTTGGTTAAGACTAGTCCTGGAACTGACATATTGCCACTTCTTCTGTATTCTATTGGTCAGTGCAGGGGACGAGACCAGCCCAGATTCAAGGGTGGGCAAATGGACTCCATCTTCCAAAGGGCAGATTTGATGGAAACCATCGTTGGAAACTGTTGTAGAACAGAGAGTGAATAAAGTCAGGAAGCAGGCTGTGTTAGATATGACGGTCTTAATAAATGACATTTGAACAAAGACTGGAATGAGGAGAGAGGTTGAGCCATGGCAAAGATGAGTGTGTGTGTGTGGGGGGGTGTGTGTGTGCTCGAGACAGAGAGAACCATGAGGACAAGGGTCTTGAGATGGGATGCACACAGTGTCTGAAGATTAACAAAGAGGTTGAAGATCCTGGGGATGTGTCTAAAGAAGAATGAGCAATAGAGTAAATAGGCAGTTGGTGGAGACAGAGATAGAATTAGATTATCAATGGCCTTGAAGGTCATGGTTAGGTCTTTATATTTTATTCCAAATGTGACAAAAGCTCTCACAGAAAAATAATATGAAATGGCTCATGTGTCAGAAGGATCACATTGACTCCTGTGTAAAAAACGAATGAGAGGAAAGAAGAAGTATAGTTGGAAGGAGGGAGACCACCTGGGAGACCCCTTCATCATCTAGGAGAGAGATGATGGTGGCTTAGAGTAGAGTCATAGCAATGGGCACACAAGAATATATTAGATTCTGGATATATTTTGAAGTTAGTCCCAGCAAGGTTTGCTGATAGGTTGTATATTGAAGTGAGAGGAAAGACAGAATTAAGCCTGAGTTCAAGATTTTTGGCCTGGCCAATGGCATTAATCATGCTATCATTTGCTGGAATGGAAAAGACCTAAGAGGAGCAGGTTTAGGATGGAGTGGTAAAAACAAGGAGTTATGTTTTAGATATTTTAAGTTCAGGGTGACTCTTCAGAATCAAAATATAGATATTAGTTAAGCAGATAGATATATGAGTCTAGATTTCAGGGGAGAGGGGGAACTAAAGGTATAAGTTTAAAAGTCATCAAAGTATAGCTGGTATTTAGAACCACAAACCTGAATGGGATCTGGGACTCTCAACTTTCACAGGTAAGGAAGGTAAGGAAGAGGAGAAGACAACAAGAGACAGAAAAAAGTTGACCAGTGTGAGGAGAACAAACAAGAAAGGCAGTGATGTCCTGGAGGCCAGGGAAAGATGTTTAAAGAATAAGGCAGTGCTCACTGAGTTGCTGGTGTTGTTCAAGTAGGATGAGGACATATTGGTTTTGGCCAGTGCAGAAATTTTGGGCAAACTTGACAAGAGCAAGTTCAATGAGAAGAGCAAGAGGGGAACTGACATGAAAGTAGAGACAGTGGATATAGACAACTCTTGCAAAGACTTTTGCTTAAAAGAGCAGGAGAGAAATGGGTCAGTAGGAACTGTGGGTAGGGAGATTTTACGTTTTTTAAAAGATGAGCAATATTAGAGCATGCTTTTACACCAAAGGGAATGTACATTATTGGTGGGGAGAAACTTATATTTCAGGGGATGAAGAAAATACTTCCATAAACCAAGCCTTTGAGTAGATAAGAGAGGATGGGCTCTACTGCCCAAAAGGAAGGCTTGGCCTGGAACAGAAGACTAGGTAGATACAGATGCAAATGGCCTAGTTGATATGGTGGTTGAAATATGAGAAAGTTCTTGAAACTGTTTAGGTTTCTTTTTTTTATAATTAATATTTTACCTTTTTTCCCCCTGGAGGTATGCTTTATTATTATTATTATTATTATTATTATTATTATTATTATTATTATTACAAGAGAGGCTTTTTTAAAATTTTATTTATTCAGTGATCCAAGATTCATTGTTTATTCACCACTCCCAGTGCTCCATGTAATTCATGCCCTCCTTAATACCCACCACCAGGCTCACTCATCCCCCTCCCCACTCCCTTCCGAAACCCTCAGTTTGTTTCTCAGAGTCCACAGTCTCTCACGGCTCATCTCCCCCTCCAATTTACCCCAAATGTTTTGGGTTTCTTAATGAGAGAGAAGGTTGTCAGCTAAAGGTTAGGTAGAGATATTAAAGATTTACAGTGAGAGGATTATGCTTTAAAAATAGAGTAGAAGAATTTATTCATTAGGGAATTAGGCAGAATTCTGAACCCACATGAAGTATGTGGCTGTGTATTTATAAATTTAGAGTAAAATATGGTTGTATATTTTTCCCTAGTCATTTGTACCTGCTAAGGTGCATGTAGGGAGTAAATGGAGAAGAGAGTTTATCTAAGAGTTTGGTTTTTTCCAAGTGTGAAAAAGGGAAGGAATAGGATGCATTTTTTTCCAGAAATGTTGAGGAGTATTAAAAATTTATTTCACATGCACTTATATAGTGGCCTCTATATACCAGACACATGTAAGTAATTGTGTATTAAATATTAAATATTAATACATTTAATCTTTATAACAACCCTTTGAGAAAGATAGATACTATTATTCCCCACCTCCTACCCCCCACTTATAACAGATGATGTACTGAGGCACAGAATATTGAGTAACTTGTCTAAGGACATATAACATATAAGTGAGAGAGCCAGGATTTGACTTTGGCAGTCTAACTCTGAGCCTGTGCTGCTAACCCCTGCAATGCTTCTCCAGAGGATTTGCACAAGATAGGGGCTGTAGGGATGAGTAAGGAGGGAAGTAGGACACAAAGCATGTGATGGACAGGAAAGAGTTTGTAGGGTCAATGGGACTGAAAGTTTTCATTGGAGTTAGGATAATAGAAGGAGTGAGCTGAAGAGATGGGAAGATGTAATCAGAGAATGGGATGCTTTTTAAAATAGATATTCTGGAGAGGGTAGAGTTATTGATCATGTCAAAGTCTAGAATATGATTCTGGGAATGGGTTGCCAAGATGGCATGAGAAATAAGACAAGTGGGGGATAGAAACTGAGAGGTCAGAATGTTGGATGAGCCATCTCCATACATACTGAAGCCCCCAAGGATGCTGGAGAGAAAACACAATGGGCCAAGCTAGTTCAACTCTTCCCTGAATAAGAAGACATATTTTGGAGGCTGATGGGTTAGTGCAATAGGAAAGGAGTGAGTCTATGTGCTTCCAATGAGCTGAAGAGTATGCAGGATGGGGAGGCTGGGGTAGGATGGAAAGCAGTGGTCTAGAAGGAGAATTGCGGAGAATGCCCTGTGCCTTTGGAGAAAGCCAGTGATGATTAGAAAGGGCTTTAGGGGAAAACACATTCACAGGGAGGGGTGCCTGGGTGGCTCAGTGGGTTAAAACCTCTGCCTTCAGCTCAGATCATGATCTCTGTGTCCTGGGATCGAGCCTTGCATCTGGCTCTCTGCTCAGCAGGGAGCCTGCTTCCTCCTCTCTGCCTCTCTGCCTACTTTTAATCTCTCTCTGTGTCAAATAAATAAATAAAATCTTTAAAAAAAAAAACCACATACACAGGGAAAGGCAGGTTTTAATGAGAGAAGAGGCTGGGATAGTGGGATTTTGCTGCTGATCAAATATGAGTTTTAGAGGTATGTTGGAACAACCTGGGGATTGGGGAAGCTTGGCAGCTTGAGTCACATTAGGAAATATCCAGAGCTGTGCAGGAATCAGATGAGTCAGGAATGACCTGGGGGGCTGGCACTTTTGGGGGGTGTCTAAGGTAATGAGATTGGTCTTTGTGGTCCCCAAGAAGAAGAAGATAACCAGTTCTAATTATAAACCCTTTCTTAGGCCTGGTCTCTGAGATTTTTGGCATGCAGTGGGCAGTGCCCATAGCAGGAACGGTGAGGTCTCATCAGGGGCACAGGTCCCATTTTCAGTGGTGCCAGGCCAAGGAGAGGAGCCTTACAAAGTCCAAACGAAATGGAACTTAACTAAGTTAAACAAAACTGAACATATTAAGGGATATGAAGAGACCCACAGAATTGACAGAAGTCTGGGCAACCTGGCTAGGAAATGGACAGGAATAAGTAGAACCCTGGGTGGCTGGACAGGGGGTTCTGAGGTATGTTTCTTAGCAGGAACAGTCTAATGAACAAACTGTGAGTATGACGAATGTTCTCCAAGTATTTATTCATGTATCAAGGCACTCACTCAAGACTCAAAGTCTTGGGAGGGTAACTACTGGTTGAATGTAGACCAGTGGCTCTATTAGTCAGTGTAGACTAGGCTATGCTGCAGTAACATTAAAAACCCATATCTTGGGGCACATGGGTCGCTCAGATGGTTAAGCATTTGCCTTTGGCTCAGGTCATGATTCCAGGGTCCAGAGATCAAGCCCCATGTTGGGCTCCCTGCTCAGCAGGGAGTCTGCTTCTCCCTCAGTCCCTCCCTCTGCTCGTTCTCTCTCTCTCAAATAAATAAATAAAATCTTTAAAAAAATATCTCAGTGTCTTAACCAACAATGACTTATTTCTTGCTCGGTTCTTTTAAGTAAGCAGGAGGCTCTCTTCCATTTGGTCACTTAGTGATTCAGGCTGATGGAGGCTATACTGGTAGCAGCTTCAATATATTGCTTCAGAACTTTCTGAAGGAGAGAAAGAGAAAAGTGGGAGGATCACACACTGGCTTTCAAGTGCCCTGGCCTGGAAGGGACATATATCACTTCTGCTAATACCTATTGGTCAGAATCAGTCACATGACTGCCTGATTATAAGGGGCCAGGGACTTATGGGGTAGCACATGGCATTCAGTGAGCCGTAAATGTCTGTTTTGGAGCACCACAGGCTGTTTTGGAGCAGAAAGAGGCAGGTTAGCACTAACATCCAAGGTCTTCAGACACAAAATTCACACTCTTTCCTAAATACTACACCACCTTCTTAACGATTATATGTGTAAGAGGGGAGGGGCATGTAGGAGGGTATTTAATATTTCTGTATGTACCTTTTTATTCTTTTCTAAAAATTCTTTACATAGTGTTGGAGCACGGAGAATGTGCTTGAAATTTCTCCTTGACTGATGGATTGATTGATATGAAGCATAAAATTTAATCATGGTGAAATAGCTATAGTTCATCTGAACCAAGATCCTCAAATGGCATCAATTCAATTCAGCCAACCCCTGAGAATGAGTTGTACCATATATCAATGACTGGCTTTAAAGAGAAATGGCAGAGAGCCCTAATCAGGAGGAACCTTAAGAGCACAGAAATCTTAAAATAGAATTTATTTATTTTTCCTTTGGCTATTAAGAAAAGTCTTAATTTCTCTGGTGGAAAGAAATAACCTTAAGGACAAAAACATAGTTTAAAGAAATTAAATCTATCACCAAGGTAAAAGGACCATAATTTGACTCTACTAAACAAGTTCTGAGATCTTCTGTGTGATGACTTTTTTTCTGCCATATGTGATTTGAATGGATGATGAAGATAATGAACATGACAATGGTTATTTTTGGTAAGTGTAGGTACACAGTAGCTTCCAACCATTGGCAAAGTTATCAGAGTTCAAGTGCAAGTTCACTCTTCTTCAAAGTGCAGACCATATTCCTTCTACCCTGATACCCTACTACCACATTGCTTCTCCCATCAGACCCTTATTTCTTCTTAAAATGATAACTTTCTATGTTTTCTGGGAGGACCAAGTGCTGAATTGGGAGATGCATGTGTGGCTGCTTCTGGGACAATGGTCCTCACACTTTCGAGGGCTTCAAATCCCCTGGATGTATTGTTTAAACATGGGTTGCTGGGCTCTACTCCCAAAGTTTATGACTCAATGGGTCTAGGGTGGGGGCCTAAGAATTTGAATTTTCCTGGGTGAACTGAGTTGAATAGTGTCCCCCAACACCAATACTCATGTCCACCCAGAACCTCAGAAAATGACCTTTCTTGGCATTAGAGTCTTAGCAAATGTGATGAGTTAAGATGAGGCCCTATTAGATTAGGGTGGGCCCTCAATTCAATATGACTGGTGTCCTTGTAAGAAGAGAACACACACAGAGACACAGGGAGAAACCATGTGAGGAAAGAGGCAGAAATTATAGTGATGCATCAACACGCTATGGGACATTTAGCATTGCCAGCAACCGCCAGAAACTAGGAAAAGACAAGGAAGGAATCTCCCCTAGAGCCTTCAGAGGGGACACAGTCCTGCCCCAACTCCCTTTTCAGACCCCTAGCCTCCAGAACTGAGAGAGAATAAATTTCTGTTTTTAAAGCCACCTCAGTTGGTAGTAATTCATTATGACAGCTCTAGAAAACTAATGCACCAGTGGTTGCTGAGAATTACTCTTCCAGAAAAAAAGGGGAAAATTGCCAAGTACCTTTCCACCAGAAAATATAGAATTTGGGTGATAACATATTTTTGAGAAAAGGGAAGTTCTGACTTTTTCTTTCCTTTTGGGTTTTGTAGCAGATGTGCTATTTTGGGGTCATACCAAAGCATTTCATTTTGCTTGTGGGGAATTGCCCCTGAAATGGTCATTTCACGAAGCTGGACCCCATTTGTGCCTGACCTAATACAGGCAGAAGTGGGCATGACCCCCTGCTTGGCCAATCACCCTGTCTTCTTGGACTTTGGATTGTAACCAAGAGATGCAGACACACACACATACAGAATTTATTTTTTGCAGCATCGTGACCAAACACCACTCGGAGAGGGGTGTCAGGGTTTGGTTGTCAAGCCCTGCACTTTACAAGTCAGCCCTCTAGCCTCCTCGAGATTCTGTGAGGTCCCCATGTTTTTCCCAGTATGTTCTTTTTGTTAAATTAATCAAGTCAGCGTCATTGCTTGCAACCAAAGAAGATAAACTAATAGAGTATCTATTGTCTTCATTTGAGCCCTCAAAGTGGTCTTCCCTTCTCTGAAAGTGTAGTGGAATGAGGACTTAATTTTTTTACTTCAAATTTTCTATCATTCAAACATAACATTTTTTCTATTGAAACACCTTGGGCCCCCGCCCCATTACAAAAGTAATGCAAATATTTCAACAAAGAGTGCTTTCTGAAGTAGTTTTTAAATCTTTCTATGTGGCTTTCCATTGGTTAAATTGTCATTGTATATCCCGTTGAATAGATAGCGAGGGGACATAATATTGACTAACTAAAGGTCTTTCCCCTGAGAAGGGACCATATATATTAAAAGTCTGTCTGAAAAGGCCAAAGCACTAGTAAATATGTGGCCACTTTACCCTAGCAAGTGGTGGGGGGTTCCTGTCCCACTTTTTTTTTTTTTTTGAGCAAGTTAGTATTAATTCCAGCTTCATCGTTACCTAAAGATTTCCCTTAAAAATCTCATTTATAAGGCGCCTGGGTGGCTCAGTGGGTTAAAGCCTCTGCCTTCGGCTCAGGTCATGATCCCAGGGTCCTGGGATGGAGACCCGCATCAGGCTCCATGCTCAGCAGGGAGCCTGCCTCCCCCTCTCTCTCTGCCTGCCTCTCTGCCTACTTGTAATCTCTCTCTCTCTCTCTCTCTCTCTCTCTCTCTCTCTCTCGCTGTGTCAAATAAATAAATAAAATCTTTAAAAAAAATCTCATTTATATTAACTGCAGATGCACTTTTACAGTATAAGACTTAGGCTTTTAATACAGCATTATTTGTGGTGTCTAAGTATCCATCTGTACTCATAGCTTTTCCTCCCTGAACTGTGAATTATTTCCTCTTTGTGATGCCATCTGCTTTCCTCCACCTACGCCATTTTGTAATGCTTTCCTAAATCTGGCTTGCAGAGCTCTGACCTGGAAATCAGGTTCTTGTGCAGGCCAATAATATATATATTTGCAACCACTGGATGCATTATGCCCCTTTATGGATGCACTAGTGCATTGAAATGATCCCAGCCAGATTCTCACAGCTGCCCTTTGCTTAAACTCCATCCCCCTGACTTGCACTAGATCACAGGTGTCCAAGTCCAACTGGACTCCCCTGCACCCTCCCCGAACCCATCCTTCCCTCCCAAGAAATCCAAGCCAACTTTCCCAAATCTCCCAGCAACCTTTCTGTAGCATAAAAAATATTCAAAATTTGCCATCCCCCAATTTGTGTGTTTTCTATACAAACACAAAATGCTACCTTTTTAAAAATTAAAAACCCAGTAAAGCACCTTCCAAGGTTCAATTCGAGTTTAGAAAATTCATTATAATGAAAAGAGAAGAAGGAGGAATTTTTTTTTTATTGCTGATAGTTAGTGGCATTGATAGATCATGGCAGAACTATCCGCAATATGGCCAAATAATTTCACTGGAGAGGATTTTATATAGCTACAGCTAAAATTCAATGAACTGATTCAGAAGACTCAGTATAAAATATAACAGTGACTCCGAGTGCCAAATCAATTTGGGGGCTTGAAGGGATGGGAGAGCTGTTCGTTCCCTCCCCCTTCATGGACGTGACTTTAACTGGAACTGTAAATTCAGGGGCCTCGGAGTGGCCAGGCAGTGGGTTACACTGGGTGATTTAAGGGACCTATCACAAAAAAATCAGCAAGTGGTTGCGAGCACCAATGCTTGGAGGAGCATGTGACTCTGAAGTGTGTCCGCAAGAAAAAGTTAGAAGGATATTCTTGAGGACAAATTAGGGATTTGCAGTCAGGTGACTAGAATCCTAGGTTTGCAGTTCGGATCGGCTCAAGACCGTATCTTCTACCTCCATTGCGTCACTTGTGAAAGAAGGGGGTTGCACCAGAGTCATGGTTTCCAAAGTCTTGTTTGGTTTTGTTTTTCCAATCATAGAAGGATTTTTTTTTTCAGCACAGTTATCTTACTGTGCTGTGAGCTTGGTTTACTCCTCCCTCTCCACACTCCCCCTGCCATAGCTAGAATATTTGTCTTCCAAGGGTCCTGTGTTGAAACCTCCTCCCCAGTGGGAGGGTACTAGGAGGTGATGCCTTTGGTAGATGAGATCATGATGTTTGAGCTGTCAGGAATGGGATGAGTGCCCTGATAAAGAGACCCTTGCTCCTCTCCTAGCATGTGAGGACACAGTGAGAAGATGGTCATCTGTGAGCCAAGAATTGGGCTCTCACCAGACACCAAATCTGCCAGCCCCTTGATCTTGGACTCACCAGCCTCCAGAACTGGGAAGAATAAATGTTTGCTGTTTAAGCCACCTGTCCATGGGTACTTCTGTTTAGCAGCCTGTATGGATTATGACACCAGACTTCTTCACCCTGCCCTGAGCTCCAGGATGCTGAGGAGAACCCCTGGCTTCCACTTGGGTTCAGCCAGTAGGAGGAGTCACCCAGGGTGGAAGGCAGGGGGAGAAATCAAGATATTTATTTCCCCAGGTCCCTCCGAGTGGGGCTGCTTGTTGGCAGTGGCTGTATTCCTGCCCGGTGTCCCTCTCCTTCAACCCCACCTCTCTTTCTCTCCCGCTGGGTTCCAGAACCATCCCCTGACCTCACCCCTTCAGATGTGGTTAGCAACTGCTGTTGTTCCTCTCAAGAGCTTCATCATCCATTCTGGGCTTCCTTTAACCCATACCCACACTTTCGTAAATCATCTCTTCCTTAAATTCTCCTCCATTGCCCATGGGAATGTGACATCTCTGTCCTTCTGGGACTGATGCTGGCATGGCCCTGACACTCCTCAGCCCCACAAGGGGCAGAGGGAATACACAAGAGCACTCGTCTCTATCACAGCCGACAATGTGAAACTTGTGGGCATGGACTCAGGAACCAAACTGCCCAGCTTGAAATCCAGTTTTTGACACTTACTGACATGGAAAATGTTTGCCTTCGTTCTCTTCCTATGTAAAGGTAGGTTCTAACCTTACCTCCTAGGAGGGTTGGGAACATTTAATTAATTAATATACACGAGGACTTAGAACAGTACCTGGTGCAGAGTAAGCACCATGTAAGTCTTGATTATGAGTACTCCACCTCACTTTACTATTTTCATACACTGGTGGCCAAGTTGTAAAACATTTTCAAGATGGTCCCCAAATCCAGTGGACTTGGAGGTGAGAATTTTGCCAATGGGCATGAGCACAAGTTTGGAAGAGGAGAAGAATTTCAGCCTTTGGAGTAAGACAGAGATTTGAATCTTAGTTCTGCCATAAGCCAGTTCATAGGAAGGGTTTACCCTCCTAAGATCTTGGCAAGAGCTTACCCTCTTGATCCTTAGTTTCTCAGCTATAAAATGGGGATGATGATAGTGTCTACCTCTTAGGGTCGTGCTGGGACTTCATGCTAGCCACTTTTCTATTTTTCACATATGCATTCATTCATTTCTTCAATAAAAAGATTTTTTTTCTACCCAGGAAGCTGAGCATTTTAAGGTCACAAATCTGTTTCCCGGCAGGGGGGTGGGTTTAAGGCATACGTCCTGGTCTTGCCTCTGATGAGCAGGTCCCCGAACAAAGGTGAGTTGACATCATTCTCACTTCTAAGTTGGATGCTCCCCAGGTTTCCCAAATTCAGCGCTCTGAATCTCTCAACACCCCAGCTCAGCATCTGTGTACCCTTGGGGACCCCTTCTGGAGAAAAAGCAGTTGTTCCCATGCGGGGGAGGAGGGGAGGGGGCTGTGGGTAGGAGCATGCGGGACACCGCTGCCTCGGTGAGTGCTACCACACCTGTGGGTCTCACATGTGCCCAGGCTGCTACCAGGACCACAGGCAGCAAGTGACACGTGAGACGCACGTCTCCTCATTGAGATGCTCCCCCCATGCCCCAGACCTGCCTGTTTCCAAGGAGGTTTCAGGGTGAGCTGCCCCGAATGTTCCCATTGAGAAGGATGCATCCCCACTCATTTTTGGAAGCTTTTAAACTTCAAGGTAGACAGCGTGGCCCTTGGGAATGTGCTTTCATGCATTAGGAGTTGATTTTAAACAGCAAATATGTCGCAGTCAGTCATAGCGGGAAATAATAATACAACTTCAAAAGAGCAGAGCCCAAAAGAAAGGGTATTATTAATGGAAAAAATTTTAAAGTCATATTAAAGAGCCTCAAGTCTAGTGGAAAAAGCCAGGAAATGGGAACAAAATTAGCATTATTATAGCTTTTCATGGTAACTTACTCTGGGTTTTTATGGTGGCTTAAAAAGGGAGAAAAGTAGGGAAAGCCTAGCTGATAACAATTTATCCGACCAAATACATTTCCTATCCAAAATGCACCTGCGATAGTGACTGTATTTAAAATGTTTTCTTTTTATATTGGTTTTGTGGCCATTTATACCTCACAGTGTTATTGGAGAAAGCAGCATTTTGTGTGGAATAGTAAATAGTAAAGCTCTTTGAGGCCTTTCAGGAAGAGGTGCTGTTAAAGGGCCAGGAATTATGATTATTAATTTGCATCTTAATAATCCAAATCTTCACAAAAGCCCACACTGCAGATGCAGCCTCCAAAACTCTGCAGAGGGTCAGCGCTGTATATAAATGGGGCTTCTCTGGTCCTAGAGGACGAGAAGTTTCCATGAAGGGCAAGGCCTGGCCTCCCTCTCTTTGCAATCCTCTTCTGGGGGCTTCCCATGTCCCTCGGTTCTATCGCCCCAGCTCAGCAAGAGCTCACCTGGCCCAGTCTCTAAAGGCCTCTTCCTTATCCATCCGATGCAGGAGTGTGGGTTCCCAGCAGTCGCGACAGTCTTTCTCCACTTGGCTTTAAGACACTCATAACTCCTCTCTCCTGAAAGTCTTCCGGGGACCTGTGTGTACACAGTCACCTGTAGAGTGTGCAAAAAGGCGCACCTGGGACATCCGGCTTTATTCATACATAGCGATATCCTCTCATTAGATTGGGAGCCACCTGGGTTTGAAGTAGGTGAGGTTCCAATGACTTCTGAAGACATCTTTTGCTGTGGTAAAAATATGTAACTTAAAATTTACCATCTTGACCATTTTTAAGGGTACAGTCGTCTTAAGCGTATTTACATGCTGTTGAGAGATAGATCTCCAGCACTCACTGGGGGAGATTTGTTAAAAATGACAACTTCATGTTTTTTAGAGTGGTTTTAGGCTCACGGTAAAACTCGGGGGTGATAGGGATGTTTCCATGATCCCCCCCGCCCCGCCCCGCCCCTGCACATGCGAAGTCTCCCCCATCATCCCCATCCCCCCACAGAGCAGGACCTTAGTTACAACCATGAACCCACACTGAAGCTTTGCCATCACCCAAAAGGCACAGTCTGCATCACGTTCACTCTCGGTGGTGGACATCTGAGGGGTCTGGACAGATGTATAATGACGGGTATCAATTAA
>LNAC01000011.1:2065227-2123456 GCA_002007465.1 Ailurus styani | reverse complement strand
AACTCCCTCACTTCCCCTCCCACCCACCCCAGCCACCACCATTCTGCTTTCTTCCTCTGAATCTGACTTTTTTGGATGCCTCACATTGGTAGAATCATGGAGTATTTTAGGTTGGATTTGAACATTTCTGCTAGGCAATGATGGTATGATGTGACTGGAGATAGAAAGCCCCTTCCATGCTTCTCTGAGAGATCCACCTGCCCCTCTAGAAAAGGGTTCATTCCTGGGGTGTCTGGATGGCTCAGTCATTAGGTGTCTGCCTTGGGCTCAGATCGTGATCCCAGGGTCCTGGATTCGAGCCCCACATAAGGCTCCCTGCTTGGTGAGAAGCCTGCTTCTCCCTCTTCCACTCCCCCTGCTTGTGTTCCCTCTCTCTGTGTGTCTCTGTCAATTAAAAAAAGGGGGGGCTCATTCCTGCAGTGACGGAAGTCAGGCCCCTTCCCATTGTCTTCATCCACCAGCCGTTGGTCTAGGGGGGACGGGCCAGGGGGTGACAGCTGGGGCAGGGATGAAGAGCACTTCACAAGGGTCAGTGGGGGCCCCCAGCAGAGCTGATGCTGTGGGGCACAGCTCACTCCAACCTCCTCTCCCACCGCCAGGATTTCTGAAGGTGCCGTCCCAGGATCTCATGAGCCCTGGAAGGTGCCAGGGCTCCCAGTGGCCAAGTGAACTCCCTCCAGGCATGAGAGTCAGTGAGACCAACTTCCTCTGGTGGGAAGAAAAGGAGTGGCATGCCTAGGTTTCATTTGAAGAAACAAAGATAAAATTTTTCTGGGAACTTCTGTTAAACACTCTTCCCTCCCCCTGTCTCCCCCTAAAGAGAGCAAAACAAGTTTTGCTTTAATCTTCACCCAAGAAGGTGGCAGGAAGCCTCATGCAATATAGACTCCAGAGGTGGTTCTGAAAAAATGTTGGCACAATTGTTCAGAGTATTAAGAAGCAAAATATCAACCTCAAGGTTTTCATGTATCTTCTAGCAAATTAATGGGATGTATGCTGAGTCATTTCTTCCTTTGCTGAGGTAGAAGCCAAAGTAGTTCTTGTGAGATGGCAGAAAACCTAGTCAACCCAACTCGACCCCATAACAAGGATTTCTCTGAACTTGCCCCAGGCCCGATGGTCCCAACTCACCCTCTTGGTGACCCTCTATTAACATATGTAAAGATGTTCAAAGTGACTTCTAAAGCTGTCCTGTTTTGTTTAAAGGCTGCCGACAGCCTTTGGACTCCATTCTCTGGCCTGAACTTGTGAGTTTACCACATGGCCAGCCTATGAGGACTGAGTCAGATTTAGGCAATTTCAGGTTATTAATGTAAATTATTTTTGTGATCTATTACCTCAGTTACACCCAGCACACACCCCACACTCACACCTTACCCCAGCTATGCCATGCCTTCACCACCACTCTTTGGCCCATAGAGTCTGGTGTTTCCAGGGGCAAGATGGATGGGCAGCCAACAAGGGAGTGGTTTCATATGGATAATCAAGAGATCAAGGGTGGGGGTGCCTGGATGGTTCAGTTGGTAAGAGTCCAGCTCTTGATTTCGGCTCAGGTCTTGATCTCAGTGTTGTGGGATTGAGCCCTGCTTCAGGCTCTGTGCCCAATGTGGAGTCTGCTTAAGATTCTTTATCTCCTTTCCCTCTCCCTCTTCCCCTCCCCCCTACCTACCATGCTCTCATACTCTCATTCTTTCTAAAATATATAAAGAAATCTTAAGAGAGAGAGAGAGAGAGAGAGAGAGAGAGAGAGATGGATCTCTTGGATGAAGAGAAGACCAAGATTAGCCACTTCAATAGAAAGCCATGATCCTTTGCCCAGTTTCCAGATCAGAGCCACCCATCAGACCCAGAACACACTGACTGAAGAAGCAGTCAAGCCCTCGTGAGAATGGATCTTACAACCACAGGGTAGGTGTCAGTCCTTCCTCAAAGGATCTATGTCCATTAATTCAGGTAACCTGGGGAAGGGAGTAGCCAGAGATCTCAAGGGTTTTTGGATGCAAGATCTAAATTGACATGATACCCAGAGTCATAAATCAACACAATTAGAGAAGACATATGAGGTCAGTAATAAATGGAATCCCAGGGCAGGTCTGCTTCACAGTGGGTCCACTGGGCAATATCTCTGGTCAAATGTGTAATGTGAATGGACATACTTAGCAATTGGCATAGGCCTCACATTGGCTTCTTGATCTGTAAGCACCAAGAGTAACCTCCTGAAATTTCAGCATCCCCTCACTCCTACCAAGACATGACAGTAAAGAATATGTACACATTTTATATTAGATTTTTAGAACTGTAACTATGACTCTGTTTGCCTACCTATCTATCTAATCCTGTGGGAAGGGAACAGTTGAGATGAGTGCCATCTTCAAAGGCCTAAAGGATGTGTGTGTGGTGGTCCCCACCATTTCTCAGTTCACTTCCCCAGTCTAGCCCCTGAAAAAATCAGATGGATCATGGTAGATGAACAGGAACAATCACAACCTTGACAAAGTAATAGCCCCAATTTCAGCTAATGTGCTGTATATGGTATATTTACTAGAGCAAATTGACATGACCTTGGGAGTATGGTATGTGGCTGTCATTATGATGAATGTGGTTTTTTCCACACCCATCAAGAAGGAGGGTCAGAAGCAGTTTACCTTTGCACAAGATGGACAATAATATTGTCACAATATTGCTCTGGAATTATACTCACACTTTGTTCCAGATTATTCCCCTTTCTGTGCTCATATAGTCTGAAGGGACCTGGGCTATGTGGACGACCTTAAGAACAATGCATTTGTCTATCGTACCAAGGATATCATGTGAATTGGGCCCAATGCACAAGAAGTAGAACGCCATAGTGGGACCTTCCAGAAGATGGGAGATAAAGCTTATCAAGAATCAGGGGTCTGCCACATTGGTGAACCTTATAGATGTTCAGTGGTCTGAAGCAGGATGGGACCACCTACCACTAAGAAGGAGATACACACTATTTCACACTTGAGAAAACCGATACAATCCAATTCGTCAGGTAAGATGGAAAGCTTCTAGCTTTGAGTGGAGCCCAGAGCACAGAAGGGTTCTGAAGAAGAACTATACTGAAGTATGAGCATCCCCGTTATTCCTGCTATGTGACCAAGAAGTCCCATATCATTAGAGGTACTCATGTAAGAGACAGAGTTTTGTGGAATCTCTGGTCCTGATAGTAAGGACACAACACAGACCCCTCGAGTTCTGGAACAGGCGATGCAGTCTACAGTAGAGAACTAAATGCCTTTAGACACACAGCTGCTCGTACGTAACTGAACTCTGGTAGAAACTGAGTTGCTGACCACAGGACTTCAAGTGACTATATAGCCAGAGCTGCCTGTTCTAAGCTGAGACTGTCAAACCAACCAAGCAAAACATAGACAGACCAAGTGACCGTCCACTGTAGGACAGAAATGGACTTCCGGGGTTAGACCCAAGCAGGGTCAGAGGGCACAAGAAGCATCACAAACAAGTAGTCCAGATCTCATGTCACCCACCAGCGTTTCCCCAACTCTCCTGCAGCACCCACCTCAAACCTCGAGTAGGGTTCCCTACAATGTTTTAAAAGAGGAGGAACTAGCCCAAGCCCATGCCACTGATTCACTGACTTGATATGTACATGTTGGCCTAAAACGGACCACTGCCACAAGACAGTCCTGAAAGTGGCAAGAGAAAGATCCTCCCTTGGGCAGTACAGTTGGTGATCCATTCTGCACCGAGCAATAAGAGACGGAATCAAGGGAATGCGTGTTCTCGGGGGCAATGGGGATTGACCTAGATCACCGCTGGCCAACTCCAGCCTGGGGGCCAAACCCAGCCCCATGCCTGTTGTATAAACAAGTTTTATTGGAACCCAGCCACATCATTCACGTTCATACTGTGTTGGCTCATCTGTACTACAGGGTAGACTTGAGCGCTTGTGCCAGAGAACACGTGTATGGCCTGCAAAGTCTATAATATGTACTCTCTTGCCCTTTTCAGAAAAGGGTGGCTGACTCCTGACCTAGACAGTTGAGAAGAGTACTAGAAGGGGCAGGACTGGAAGATGGAACAGGAGGGTCTGGGGAAGAGACATGTGTATGGAGCCCTAAGAGCAGACATAATGTGTAATATCTTTGAACAGTTCCTTAACTTCCCCAAACTGCTGTATCCACTGCAGGAAATACATGAAACAGCCCCATGGACCAAGGACTCAGCCATCAAACTGCAAAAGTCTGTCCTTGGTCAGACTTCTAGGGATATTTTAACACCTACAGCAGTCCCTAAAGAACCCTGTAAAAAGATTCAAGTAATGTCAAGTATGTTCTCTGACCACAGTGGAAACGATTTGAAATCAATAACAGAAATATCTCTGGAAAATTCCCAAATGTTTAAAACTAAATTACACACTTCTAAATTGTGTGGGTCAGGAAAGAAATTAACAATTAAGTTAGGAATAATTTGAAGGGAATGGAACTGAAAACACAACATAGAATTTGTGACCTGTTACTAAAGCAGCTCTCAGAGAGAGATTTATGGTATTAAACATATACATCAGACAGAAGACAGGTCCCATATCAACGGGACCATATCAGCTTCTATCTTAAGGAACTTGAAAAACAAGAGCCAATTAAACTCAAAGTAATCCAGGACTTCCCTTTCCCCAAGGGGTACATACTGTATGATTCCACTTAAAGAAAACTCTAGACTATGCAAACTAGTCTAAAGTGACTAAAAGCAGATCAGTAGTTAGTTGTGGATGGGGGAAAAGGAAGACTGAGGGGAGAGTATGAAGAGGCACGAGGAAACTTTTGGGGATCATGGATATACTTGCTACGTTGATTGTGGTGATTAGTTTCATGGGTGTGTATGTATGTGAAAATTTATCAAATCATGCACTTTAAATATGTACAGTTTCCAGTACATCAGCTGTACCTCAATAAAACTGGTAAAAAAAAAATTATGGGGGGAAAAAGCCCTCTTTTGGTTGAACTTGGAGCTGTGACTATATAAGCCAGAGGGTACTGGCATTCAGCTTGACATTGTGAGGTGAAAATTTGCTTGAGAGTGAAGCCAATCCAGAAGAAAACTGAACTATAGGAAGGTGAGGAAAAGATCAGATTCTGGTGATCCATTGAGCACCTGGATCCAGCTGCACCTGAAACTAACCCCGGAATTTTTGCTCATTGAGACAATACATGTGTGTGTGTGTGTGTGTGTGTGTGTGTGTGTGTGTGTGTGATGATCTCAGTCTGAGCTTATTTGACTCTGTTGCAACTAAAGAGTTCAACATAATACTGTCCACAGCCAGCCAGAGAGGCCCTTCCTAATCGGCACATATCTTAGGGAGGGATTCATTTGGGGGCATGGGGAGTGACCAGTGCTGCCTGTCTTAAGGCTGGAAGGCCTTCACCTGTTCTCCTATGGTCCCTGAGCCCAGAGGCCTAGGGGACGGGCTTCAGTGCTTGGGCGCTGGGCTGTTTCACTGAGAGTCACGGTCGGTTGCGCATCTGCTTTGGAGGAGTATTTTTAGCGACAAATAGAGTGGTTTGCAAATAAACAAATGCCTGGAACAAATCCTGAAAAGGAGAGCGCTTGTGTGCAGCCCACTGTCAAACTAGGTCAGCCTCAGGCACAACTCCTTTTGACAGTTTGTTCCCAAAGGTGACCTGCAAGTGCCGGCTCCTTTCCCCACCAATCAGCCATCTGTGGTTTGAGACTCAGACCTGGGACAGGCCTGAGACACCATTGGCTGCGGGACCCCATGTCCATGGGGGAGAAGGGGTGCCCCACTCCAACCCAGAAACCAGTGGAATGAAAACCCCTTGAATTCCACCAAGGGTACCCACACTGCTTTGCTCTGTCAGCAATTCTGGGAGAGGTAGTCATTTCAAGTGACCAACGTGTGGCGGGCCAGAGGGCAGAGTGACCCCTCTGGAGCCAGGCAGAGCTGATAAGACCTCCCAGGTCCTCTGTCACACCCAGGAAGAACTAGAATTTCTGCCTCTTCCTGGCTGACTCATCGGAAGGATTTAATGAGATAATTCCCCAGGACTTAGGAAGTGCTCTAGCAATGTGATTTCCCTTATTCTCCTCTCTTAGATTCTGAGCTTCTCAAGTGTGTGTGAGGGGGGCAGGGGGAGGGGAGTGTGTGCGTGTGAGGGGGAGGGGGAGGAGAGCAGGTCCAGGTCATGTCTATACCACCACCCCAAGCCTTCACACAGTAAGTGCTCAATAAATGTCCGCCCAACAAGCGTATGACTGAATCACATCTTCTCATATTGGGCTGCATGGCCTCCAATGGTGGGGCTCGGGGTCTCCCCGACTTGAGGGTGTCTATGTCTGCTGGCCCACTCAAAGCTGGGTGCAAAGTTTCTCTGAGTCTATGGGGCTCTGCATCTGTCTTTGTTCCACTGAAGTCTACTTGGGGTCAGGACTGATGTCTCAAAACAGACATCGAAGACCTCAGGAGGTAGGTGTTACCCTGATCCCACCACACCCCTGCTTGGAACCTTCTAGTAGCTTTCCCTAGCATTTAGAAGAAAATCCAGACTCCTCACCATAATCATCAGAGTCCTAGTGATCTGGCCTCCTCTCGTAAACAGCGTCGCCTTCAGCACTGCCCGCCTCAATGTTTCTCAGCTGTTGTTCTGTCTCCCGCTATTTCCTCAGTCTAGAATATTCCACCCTAGCTTTGTGGGAAGCTGGCTCCTTCTCTCACTCAGGGCTCTGCTTGGCTGCTGCCTCCTCAGAGAGGCCTCTCTGGTCCCCTGTGTCCAAGGAGGACCCTCCCTCCATCTCTGAGCTCACTAAACATGTCACCCTCTGAAATTATCTTGTTCCTTTTTGTGCATTTCTTGTCTGTCCCTCTCTCCCAAACTCAAATGCTTGTCCTTTTTAGGGGGGGGAGGAAAGAGACCTGGTGACAAGCTCTTGAGCCCTCTCTGTCGAGCCTGTGCTTACATTGGGTTCTTCAGTTACACAGGGCAATAAATGACCTTCTCCCTAAAGTCAGTTTAATGACTTTTAAGAGGACCTGGTATTCAAAGGGATCCTGACTAACACATCTGGGCCCCTCAGAGTCATCCCAGGGCCCACTTAGCAAGCAAAGCAACACGGAGAGCAGTGTAGTCCCTCGCTGGGGCACTCTGTAATTATCCTTCCTGCTTGGATATGGTTTGGCCCTGGAACTGGGTCTGTGTGGAGAGACCGGAGGGTAGAAGTGTGACTCCAAAGAGAGGCAGGGGGAAGGTGGAAATGGTGGGGGGTTGGAGGATCACCAGGACACAGTTACCCAAACTGTGCTGTCATCGAGTCTATGCTGGTACTGTGTCCTGCCCAAAGGATTGCCAACTGTGCTGTGTGATTCATATGGGCTCTGAGCCATGGGGGCATTTGGAAGTGATGCCAGATATGGGGACATGTGGCCACCAAAGGAATATCCATGGATCACCCCAGAGCAGAGCTGATGCACTTCCAGTTACTCCTCTGCAGGCTTGAGTTAACCGAGGACCCTGACCATTCTTCATTACACAAATCCTAAGATGGGCTTGTGAGATCCAAGGAGAGATACCTGTGGTTTCCACCTGCCTAGCACTCATTTTTCTCTTTTTCTCTGGGGGAGCCCCAGTGCTCTTGTCTTGCTCTATAACTCAGGGCTACCACATGTCAGTACTGGTGTGTGGTTACTGGGTCAAGGATGGGCATGAGCCCACACCAGACTAAGGAGATCCCTATGGAAGATTTTTGCTACAACTATTAGGAAAGAGATATCCTTTTTCCATTGAAAATGTCAAGCTGGCAGGATGGTGATTGTCCTTACCATCTTGTAAGAGAGATCCTCCCTGAGTATGATACTAAGCATAGACCACAAAGAGTGATGAGTCAGAAAACATCAGTTTTTACCTCTTGATCCCACCATTCCTGAAACCACACACATTCATTTTATAAACCATTATTTTCTCTCACTCCCTCCCCCTCAATTTAAGCCATTTTGAATTGAGCTTCTGTCATGTGTGGCCAAATAAAACCTGAATAATATCCTCTGGTAATCAAAAAACATCTCTAGCAACTGCTTGACATTGAAGAGGATAAAAAGAGATGATATGAGCCCAGATGAAATGCATGTATGTGAAGGAAGGCACACAGCACTGCAGTCTGGCTCAAGTGCCAGTCCTGCTATCCTCAAGGAGTAGAAAATAGCTTAACCACTCCGATAATACCTCTCCCTAAGATATTATCGATAGAGGAATGATGATACCCCAGTGGTCTGCCTCTTAGGAATACTGACCAAATGGTAACATGCATATGAAAGCATTTTGCAATTCTAAAGCCCAATGCAAACATAACAACAAATTATGTTCTAGATCTGTGCTGTCCTACACAGTAGCCACAGGTGGCTACTAAGCACTTTAAAATAGGGCTAGTCTAAACTGAAATGTGGTATAAGTGTAAAGTGCATGCCAGCTTTCAAAGACTAAATATTTTTTTAAAAGTAATGTAACCATCGCATTAGCAATTTTTATAATGATTACCTGGGGAAAGGATATTTTTGATATATTAGCTAAATGCAATTTATTATTAAAATTACTTTTTACAGGTAGAAAGATACACGGAAACTTAAGAGCATGCAAGAAATGTCTGCAAGTGACTTTTACGAAAGACTGAATTGAGGAAAATGGGCAGAGCACAGAGAAGGTGGGTGCTACATAGAAGACAGAGAGGAAACATGGAAGGAAGTAAGATCTTAAGATAGTTAAGCAAGATAATTCTGGTCTGTTGGATCAACCCTTACCTGAATCCTATCTCTAGACTTCTTATCCTACCTGCACCTATAAATTGCACATACTGTTTAATCTGGTTTGAGCTGAGTTTTCTGTTACTTATAACAATTATTCCTAACTCATTTCTTTGCTAGCTTTGTTCCCATTAACTAAGAACACTTCCTGTGGCTTCAAACCAGGAAACGGGGCTGATGGGTAAGTCATGCTATCTCTTCCTTCCTGAAACCAGAACACAATGGTAAGAGAATGAGGAGCCCCACGAGCTCGCGGCCAAGTTCTTTTTGTGACCCAGTGGCCATTCCAGTGAAGGGGATCTTACTAGGGAACTCGGTCAACTCTTTCTCAACTCAGTCAGCTCCATGTTTCAAGCCAACTTCTATGTCTAATGCGATGACCTTTATTCCAGAAAACTAAATTCACACCAAGAATCTTTCTGTGGGAGCACAAAGGTTTAAATTTTTCTTTGATGCTCCACAAATTCTCACAGAGAAATCAATACAAAACAATGAGGGAGTTCTTTTATATACAGTGTAAAATAATTATTTTCACAAGTTATTTATGAAAAACAACCAAGGAGGAAGGTAAATGGGCAAAGAAAGAAATCTCTCCTGACATTCACATCATTTCACCAAGCTCCTTGGATCCAGGAGGATATCCAGCCTCCAGGTAAATTTAGAGTAACATCTGACACTCCCAGAAAGCCTTCCTCTCTAGGATCCAGTTCTAGACAGATCAGCTTGGGTCAATTGGTCTTCTCTATCTCGCTTTCAGGGGTGGGTGGGGAGGTGGGAAGAGACGCCTACATTTTCATACCCGACATGGCCACAAGAGGGAGCTCCCAATGGTTGGCTGTACCTGGAAAGGAATTCTAGTCCAGGCCATGGAAACTGGCAAAGAAAACTTGATTTAAGAGGTGTCTTCTGATAAACCTCAGCATCTTCTTGCTAACATGCCAAGAACAATCACTGAACACTTTTAGTCTGTTCAGTGAATCCTCCTGGGATCTGAGAAGCACTGTCCTATTAAATCTAGGTCATTTGATTTTGGGCACCAGTTTATCTTGGGAGCTGCTCCTACATTTTACAAGGTGAATTTTAGAACAACAATATTAAAGATTCAGAAAGTGGGTAAGGTTAACACTGAGCCCTTGGGTCTGGTAAATTGACAATCGAGCCAGAATAACTATTTACCATTCTAAAGCTCTGATCCTGGTTTCACAATTGTTTCTGAAGAATGCCACTATCACCTCCCTTCCTCACACTTGTCTGCGTCTTTTCAACTCCTGTCTGAATTGATTCTCTCTCTTTCTCTCTCTCCTTTTTATTATTATCATTTTGCCAGGGACTTTGGATCATTACAAGATTGCGGGTAATGACAGACTATAATTAAGCTTAAAACAGATTTTTCTTTCGGGAGTGAGAGAAGAGGCTCCTCTAGCCGAGACTCCAGATTGCCCGGCTGTAATTTGCGGTGCTGTCACAAAGGGGTCCTTTTTCTGTATGGTGCGCTGTGATGATGAGCAAGGAACCCAACTTGAGGGGTGTGTGCCTCTCCCCGCACCCTCTCTGGAGCGAGCGGAACGGACGCCTAAATAGCTGAGTCTAGCTTGAGACTGATTACAGGCCAGATCCCGCTATTGTGCCTCATCAGTTTCATTGTCGAGGCTGCAATTGCGCTGGGATGTTTCTCTTTGTCGCCTGCTCCATGCTCATTGCTAGGATAGGAGTGAAGCCGTGGTGAGTCTGAGACCCGAGGGGGGGAGAATGGTTTTTCCAGTGTGTCGTCCCAGGTAGGGCTTGGCAGATCTTTGGAGATGGACAAGGCGCTGGCCCGGCCACGATGCCTGCAGCCTCGGCATCGGGATGATTCCCAGACTTATGGATAACCGCTAACGGAAAGGGTTGAAGTCATACTCACTGGCCGTGCAAACTTAAGCAATCAGCTCAGCTTCTCTGGCCTTTGTTTTCTGATCTGTACAATGGGACTAATCATGCTTACCTCTTCCCATGGCAGATTGGAGGACCAATGAAATGAAACAGGAAGAGCCTGGAGGTAGATGGACCTATGCACATATATATATATATATATATATATATATATATATATATATACACATAGGCATCCACAATATGTGTAGTAGATAGACCAACTACCCTCCTATATTACTGTGGCTATTGGTGCGTATGTGTTTCTTCTGTGCCAGGAGATGACATCTGGCCTTGACTGGCTAATGATAACAATAACAGTAAACTTGCACTGAGCGCTCATGATGAGCCAAGCACTGTGCTGAGCACTCTGCACAAATTAAAGCAGTGATCCCCACTAGCAGCGCCACTGGCGTCTGGCAGGGCAATTCTTCATCCTCTTTGGGACCATCCTGGCAGCGAATGGTCGGCAAGGGGCTTGCCAGACCCTCAGCATCTCTACTCAAAGAGTGCAGCGAGCGCACCCTCACTTAGGACTTCTGACTCCCCTGCACTTTTAAAAATACCCAGCCGAGAAGCAGCTTCTGAAAGCCCAGGTTGGTGCTGTGCAGGACGGAAGCTGGAACATTGGGGCTATGGGGCGCTTGAAATGAAGCTCGTCCAAACTGAGATGTGCTGTATGTGTTACAGTAATACACCCTGGTTTCTGAAGAATATTTTTAAATATTGATTACACGGTGAAATCATGATGCCTTGGGTATGTTTTGTCAACTAAGATATTTAAATTAATTTCACCTGTTTCTTTTTACTTTTTTTTTTTTAATCTGGGCACTAGAAAATGTCTAAGTCCACCTGCAGCTTGAGTTTGTGTTTTGTGTTATATTCCTATCTGGACGGAGCTGGCATGGATAGTGGGACGTCATGGAAGCCCTACTGGTAGCAGACGCTGCCAGACCAGACCAGCCAGTATCTGGGCTCCATTCCTTCTGGACTGATAAAATCCTGCTTGTGTTTCGGATGGCCTTGTGTTAACAAGCTTCTTTCCTTGGCTTCCCATGTAAACCAGTTCTTGCCCAAAGGGTACAAATAGAAGTCTACTGGATGGAGCCTCTAGGAAAGCCATTGTTAAGGTGAGAAAAAGGGGACTTGGCTGGCATGTGCCTTTTTCCCATTGCTCTTCTCCCCTTTTCCTGCCTGGAATGCAGACACAACGTCTGGAGGTAGAGCAGCCTTTTTGGAACCATAAGGGTTGATAGCCACACTCTAGGAATGGTGGGCGGGAGGAAGGAGACCCTTTGCTTGAGCAGCTTCACTGGCCCACCCTGCCCACCCCCAGGCTCTTTATGATGTGAGCAGAACAAACACCTCTGGGTTATTCCCCTAGAGTTGGGTTTCTGTTACATGAGTTGAACATGAGTCTAACTGGTCAGCATCATTACATTTTGGAGTCCATGCCGTGGATACTTAGCACGTTTTCAGTTTGTCCCAAACACTGGAGCTTCCTTGCTATGTTTGGGGAAATTCCAACAGTAAGATTGGGCCTCTCCATGGCAGAACTCAGAAAACACAAATGCCAGACCCCTCCCAGCACAAGGCTCTGCCAATCAGATTGTTGGAAGGGNGCCTCTCTGCCTACTTGTGATCTCTCCTCTCTGTCAAATAAATAAAGAAAATCTTTAAAAAAAAAAAAAAAAAGAAAACACAAATGCCAGACCCCTCCCAGCACAAGGCTCTGCCAATCAGATTGTTGGAAGGGAGGGTTCACTTTGGAGAAACCCGAGAGGGGGATGCAGGTGTGCCCAGCCCTCTTTTAATAAGCAGCTCTTCTTGTTGGCCAGCTCGTGTCGGCAGCATTTGTTGCCGGGGACCCAGAGGCCTGATGTGTGTGGCTGTGACTTGGCGACTGTCCCACCCCTCCACAGTCTCCTGTTAAATTCCAGTCCCCAAGGAAAGACCCTGAGCCCTTAGCAGGAGCAGCCAATCTGAGATCAGGCCCTTACTGCAGGTCTTACTTTAAGCCTCTGTGGCATGGGCAAAATGCAAGACAGCTCCTATGACCTCCACCCTCTCGCTTCCAGAGTTGTCCTCCCCACCCCCACCAGTGCCGGGCTTCTGGGTTGAAAGTAGTGAGGAGGAAAGTAGGCAGAAACCAGACCTCTGTGAGGAGGGAGGAGCCTCAGTCTCCTGGCTCAGCCCTCGCCTCAGCCTAAGAAAGTGTATGCGGAGTTAGACAAACCAGATTCCAATCACTGTACCAACACTTCCTCACTCTATGACCTTAGGCAGGTTACTTAACCTCTGGGAGCTTTGGTTTCCTCCTCTGCGGGGCTGGTTCATGCCCATGTGACCTGTGCAGTCACATAGGACCTGTCGACTTAGAGGGCCCCGGGACTTAGTTTCAGGCTTTGCTGTTGCCATCTTAAAATCCTCAGTTTTTTATAAAGATTTATTTATTTATTTGGGAGAGAGAGAGCGCTCAGCGGGAGGGGGCAGAGGGAGAGGGAAGAGAGAGAATCCCAAGCAGACTCCCAGCTGAGCGCAGAGCCAGACTCGGGGCTCAATCTCACGACCCTGAGATCTCAACCTAAGCCACCCGGGTGCCCTGAAATTCTCAATATTTGGACAAGGGGCCCTGCATTTTCACTTTGCACAGAGTCTTGCAAATTGTGTAGCCAGGCCTGCTCCTCTATAAAATGGGAATTATATTTACCTCAGAGGTTTGCGGTGAGAATTCACTGAGGAAATGGCTCTTAGGAGCTTCGCCCAGGGCCTAGAAAGAGTATGTTCTCAGCAACTGGTGACTGTTACCTGTCGGCGCCAGTGTGACTTTTCTCACAGCGTCTTCCCTGGCTAGCGAGCTGGATTCTGGCTCTGCCTCACTAACCTCCACATATTCAGAGCCCATGTGAGGACAAATGTGACACCCACGGCAGCAGCAAGGTGGTTGGAAACCTTAGGCAACCAAGAATTCCCAGAAGTGGGATTTCGTTTCAGTTCTTTCCAAATATAAAGGCACATTGAACTTCTCTATGACTTTGACTCTGTGGATGGAATTTCCTAGAGGACTCGATGGTGACAGATCCGGGCCATGTGATTAGCCAGCAATACCACGGGCTCACAGCAGAGACTCTGAGCAGCCTCCCCTGCTGACTTACTGACACCTGTCTGCGCTGGAAAGAACTGAGGTTGGGAGACCAGACTGAGCTCTCTCAGACTCCCCTTATGATCCCCAGGGCCTCACCTCTTAACCCTTGCTCCCTGGCAGCCCCTGACCAGCTTGACACATGTGCAACCGGGTACCCTGCATGGGATTTGCCCTGCCCCTCTGTCCTCCAGGCTTGGGAGGACATGCCTCCTGATGCCATCCTCTAGGGCACCCCCAGAGCCTGGGCACCCCCAGAAGAGGGCAGTGGTGGATGCCTGCAAGGCCACCTCTTGGCTAGTAGGGGATGAGAGTTGGAGCATTAATGCTTACATTTCACTTCCTCGGCAGGCAGCTCTGAAGTACAGTTCACAGACCACTTGGAAGGACCCAGTGGGACCGGGCAGCAGCCCCCATCTCATCAAGGAACTCGTTTCCTCCCTGTGCTCCTCACTCCTGCCCACATGGGTCACGCTCCTGATTGGAGTTCCTTGCAAGGAAGGCTTTGTCTCAGGTCCTGGAGAACCAGGGGATCCCAGACTCAGCCAACCCCCGTGGACTCTCCTGAAATTCATCCATCCATCCATCCATCCATTCATAATAACCTACCTCCACACATAGTATTTAAAAAAAATCAATATAATGCTCTAACTGTATTTTAACCCACTGAGCCACCCAGGCGCCTCTCTAACTGTATTTTAACGGAGAAATAAAAAGGAATGATCTATATTAAAAAAAATTAAGTAACTTTCAGTTGGTACAGGTTCAGGCAAAATTTTACCAGAAGACTAAGGAAGCGGTGTAGACACGGTGGCTTTTTGTCGATTCACCATGAATGTGACCTAGCACTGAGAACCGAAGAAGCAGGGTCAGAGGCCTGGGTGCTCGGAGTCAGCCCTGCCATTAACCTCCCGGTAGGTCCACTCAAGTCCTTTTCTCTGGGCAGCTGTTCTCTCAAGGATAAAATGTGTCATTGAACTGTACGCTCACTAAGGACCAGTCCTGCTCTATTTCTCTACGGTTTTCTGGTCTCCTGACCTCTTCTGGACACTTGTTTTCTTGTTCTGGCCTCCCTGCAGCTGTTAGACCAGCCATCCACAGTTGAACTAGCAAAGTTAGTATTGAATTTCCACTCTTGCCAGGCACTGGAAGAAGGGACAAGGGCTTGTCATTATGGAGTTTGTACTTGGTGGGGAGTGGTGGGCTGAGGAACAGAAAACAGGCAAATAATAAACATGGTGCGTGCCAGATGGCGAGAGCAATGGAGACACATAAAGCAGGTAAGGGCTTCAGAAACTTGGGGAAGGGACACCTGAGTGGCTCAATTAAGTGCTGCCTTTGGCTCAGGTCACGATCCCAGGGTCCTGGGATCGAGTCCCACATCAGGCTTCCTGCTCAGTAGGGAGTGTGCTTCTCTCTCTCTGTCCCTCAGCCCATTTGTGCACTCTCTCTCTCTTTCTCTTTGTCTCTCCCTCTCAAATAAATAAAATATTTTTAAAAAGAAGACACAAGTCTTATAAAAATGAGACCATTAGGGTGGTCCCTAAATCAATCCAAGTGATGACCTTACAAGAAGAAGAAATTAGGACACCGAAAGAGACACCCAGAGGAATGTGCAGAGAGAAAGGACCATGTGGGGACATGGCAACAAGGCAGCTGTCTGCAAGCCAAAGGGAGGGGCCAAAGCTCAGAAGAAACCAAACCTGTCAATGCCTGGATCTTAGGTTCCCAGCTTCCAAAACTGTGAGAAAATAAGTTACCGTGGTATAAGCTACCTGATCTGTGGTATTTTGTTACGGTGGCCTTAGCAGATGAACTCACCTTGGAAGAAGATGGCTGCAATAAATGTTGCAGTCACAGGACTTGAATCCTGCCAAAAACCTGAGGATGCTTGGAAGTGGATCCTTCCCCGGTTTAGCCTCTGGATAAGACCACCACCCAGCCATCCCCTTGAATTCATCCTTGAGAGACCCAGGCAGAGAATTCCGCCAAGCCCTGCCTAGACTTCTGACCCACAAAAAGTGTGAGATGATAACACATGTTGTGGGAAGCCACTAAGTGCATGGTTATCTGTTCTGCAGCATGGAGACCACACCCACCTTTTATGATCCAGCCTTGAAAGTTACAGCACAGCCTCTGCTGTGTTTCGTTTGGGTGCAAGTGAACCATGAGCCCACCCGGATTCAAATATTGGGACTGGAGGTATTGCAGTGGCCAGATTTGTTAAATACAGCCTGTGGCACCTGAATCATTGAATTTTAATTCATGTCTCATATTTGAAACTATAGCTTGCTTCTTGCATTTACATCAACTTTACTGACACTGTGTGTTTTCTCCAATTGGTCCTCATGTGGGCTTCTATGGAGGCCCATTCGAACCCCCTGGAGGATGTTTGTTCCTTCAGGGAGACACACACTAGCTACATCACAATCTCTGCATATATTATAAAACAGGCTTCTCCAAACACACTGCCCACATTCGATGACTCTTCAGTTGGACATTTTCTCATGAAGCCTTGATAGATGATAGAAACGTTTTTTAAATTTTTATAGGTTTTCCTTCATCCCACCTTTGCTGCTCCTAGTGGCTGGATCCATTGGTCGAGCCCAGGGAAGCATGATCTTAGTGAGCGGACTGGAAGTGTGTGCCTTGGCACCATGAGAAATGGCCTTGGGAATAGTTTGGCTGTTAGCTAGGTCCCCGTGCTGGTGCCTCCAGTTAGGAAGGGCCTGGGAGGACATTCCGGCCAAGCAGACATCTGGGGCTCAGTTCCCTTCTACAACATCCCCACCTAGTGGGCCTGCCAGAGTGCTTCTCCAGTGGGGATAATCATAACTTTCAGTTGCCCCAGGGAAGGAAAGGGCAGGTTCTCTCCAGAAGAAAGAGGCCATTCATCAGCTTGAGTGTCTAAGCTGCTTTCCTTGACCTCTTTAGCAAGACAATAGCCTTGACAGCCGGGCACTGTCAGAAGAGAAGGATTTTTTAAATTCCTCCAGTGTCATTATGATATTAGAGTTTGGATGACTAGATCTTAGAGTTTTACCTAAAGACAGAGGAGGAAGAAGCCACGGTCTGAGGTGGGGACAATGCGAAGACCATTTCTTCTACTTTGGGAGATGATGGGAGGGAGAGGAGAGAGAGGCGGGGAAGCAGAGAGGCTGGCCAAGGTCCTGGATGGGGGACTGCGTGTTGCAGAGGTCAAGGGGAGGAGCAAGAACTCTGCAGAGCCATGAGGTACTTCCCCATGCATCCAGGCAGAGGCTGCCAGGATCTAGGAGCAGCCCACCGAAGGGCCTCTTCCAACATGGCGCAAGGCGAGGGACAGTGAGTCTGACAGAGCAGCGCTTCTGGCCCCCAGAGCTTTCAGAGTTTATGTGCCTTAGTGAGGAGACCAGGGGCTGCTGAAGAGGGCTGGCAGAGTGGCCTGTAGGGGGACAAAGAGACCACTGCAGGTAGGCACCTAAGGTTGGGGCAAATGGCCAAGACCCAGTGACGGGCCTGGCCAACCACCTCTGACCCATAGTGACCACCTACTGAATGTGAGGTGTTGCTCTAAGACCTTTCAGTTTGTTATCTCATTTAGTCTTTGAACTCATCTTGTGAGGTAGGAACTATTGTGATCCAAATTTTGCAGCTAAGGAAACCTGTCTGAGGCCCCTCAGGAAGACTAGATAGAATCAGCCGGACCTTAGTAGTCCCAAGGTGGGGGAGCAAACCAGGGCAGGGCAGAGCCCTGCAGGGGAGTAACCAGAAAATTCTGCATGCATGTGAGGACCCTTTCTACCTGACTCCCACTGCCACAAGGACCCTGAATAGTTGGATTAAACTGAGTTTACTGAATTGGCCTACATTGACTCATTGTCTACCCAGTGGGGAGGAGTCCATAAAAAATATTAGGTCAATTAGAGGAAAACTACAGAAGCTTAATTTTTTTGCAGGTTTGAGTGGAATGCAAATCAACCCATGACTTGACTTTTTTTCTTAGCCTGGCTTATATCTAAGGAGCAATTTGATCTGAACTTGAGTCAGAAACTTCTGGGTCTGAACTCCAGCTGAGCTATTCACTTGCTATTGGACTTTAAAGAACTTAACCCTCTAGGGTTTCATCTTCTTCACATGTTAAATGATGATCACAAGTAAATATTGTTTGAGCTAGAGACCAGTAAACATTTTCCAAAAGAGGCCAGGGAATAAATAATTTAGACTTTGCAGCTCATAGAATCTCTTTTGCAACTATTCCACTCTGCTCCTGATGCACAAAAGCAGCCACAGACAATCCATAAGTGGATGAGAATGGCTGTGTTCTAATAAAACTTTATTTACAAAAGCCAGAGCCAGATTTGACCCAAAAGTCTTAGTATGGTGGTGCCTGAGTTAGAGTACAGGGCTACACAATAACAAAGAGCCCCCCAAATATAGTGTCTTAGTTAAGACAAAAGCTTACGTCTCTTCTCTGTTAACAGTCTGGAGGTGAGCCACTTTTGGGAACCAGGTTCTTCCATCCTTTCCTCCTCCATGCCTAAGGAATATTTCAGGAGTAGAAGGAACAAGGAGGGGCTGGAGCTCAGCCAGCAAGTCAAATAGGGCAGGAGAGGAAGTCAGAGAGGTTGTGTGTATGTTTGTGTGTGTGTGAGAGAGAGAGACAGACAGACAGACAGGAATAGAGTAGTTTAGGGTTTCCCAGGCTGCTGGTGGGACATGAATTCTGCTCTGTGAATGACAGCATCCCTTAATTTTCTTGGAGCCACCTGATCTGAATGACATTTGGACAGAATCCCTTCAGTCACTATGTGGAAAACAGTCTGGGGGTAGTTACGGAGGCAGGAGGGGACCAGTGAGGTGATGACTGTAATCACTGAGGCGGGAGACAATGGTGACAAGGAATGGTTAGATGGTTAGATTCTGGACATATTTTTATTTTTATTTTTTTATTTTTATTTTTTTTTAGATTCTGGACATATTTTTAAATGGAAATGTGCCCCCCTTTTTTTTCTGGGAAGATTCATGGCTTTATTCATTTTTTCCAAAGGTGATCCTCCAAAAAAGTTACAAATCACTGTGTAGGCCTGACACATTTAGGATGTGACCACAGGCCTCAGGGAATCACTTAGTTTCCAGGCATCCTATTAGCAAATGGGCCCACATGAGCAGGTACCAAATCTATTTTGTTAGACTCTGAGTCCCTGACACACAGCAGGCTCTTAAACAAATATTTGTTGAATGAATGAACGAACGAACAAATGAATGAATTTCCCCCAACAAAATGCAAACATGCAAAGCCATGCATTGTGTAACAGTTAACCCAAAGTCTGCCAATAAACCAAGTGTTTGTGTGACCTTCCATGCAGACACACAGCTTTACTTTAGAGCTGCCACCACGTGAGACCGAGAGAATGATAGAGCCAAAAGAAGATGGAGGGATGGGGACAGCTGACTCAGCCCTAGTTCAAGGCGCCACAGCGTCATGGGCCTCCTGGTTGTGCTTCAGTCAGTCACAAAGCCAGAGGCTTTTACCGTCTTAATTACTTGGAATCGAGATGGTTAAAGCTTCGAATTCCAAGGGGCTGCCATGTTCAAAATCTTCTACTCCGAAGACAAAGCAGAAGCAGGAAATTTCTGGGTCCCCAACCTTCAGGCAACACACGCTGTGATGGTTAATTTTATGGGTCATGGGGTGCCCAGATAAATGGTTAGACATTATCTCTGGGTGTGTCTGTGAGGATGCTTCTGAGTAAGACTTGCATTTGAATCAGTAGACTGAGCGAAGTGTCTGCCCTCCCCAGTCCGGAGGGGGCCTCATCCCATTCATTGAGAGCCTACATAGAACAAAAGACTGAGTGAGGAAGAATTCACCCTTTCTACCTGATGATCTTGGAGCTGGGACACTGGTCTTCTTCAGCCTTTAGACCCAGACTGGGGCTTCCACCACTGGCTCTCGAGGTTCTCAGATGTTCAGACTGCAAATCCGGGGAGTTCTCAGCCTTCTTTATGGTGTGAACCAATGTCTTATAATAAATCTATCGTCTCTCTCTCTCCAGTTGGTTCAGCTACTCTGGAGAACCATGGATAATACATAAGCCATTTCAGGGCCTTGGCTTCCCACCTAAAACACAATGATGGTGGAACAAGAGGTTTCCAAAGGATGTTAGGCCCACACTAAACAGGTCTCTGGGCCTGGGAAAGTTCCTTAACCCCTTTGTGCCTCTGTTCTTAATCTGTGAAAGGAGGAGAATGATTAGACCTACCCTGCAGAATCGGCAAGGATGAAATGAAAAAACAAAACAAACAAACAAAAAAAAAACCAGGTAGAAAGCTCTTAGAAAGTGCCTGGCATGGGCAAGTACCATGTAGGGGTTAGATGTGATCAATATTTTCAGCATGACCTTGGGCAAGTGACATGAGCTAGGAGTCTCGGCTTCTTCATCTGTAAAAGAAGATAACAATGTTGGCCCTGCCCCTCGGTTATGGGGATCAGTTGCAAAAATGTTAAATGCAAAGTAAATGATACGACATATAACCTAAAATGAGAATGGGGCTTCTTTTCCTGAGTGTACTCAGAGCACTTTGAAGACGGTGCAGCAGTTAAAAGAGTGGGTTCTAGATTAGGGTGGCCACAGATATAGCAAATGAAAACACGGGATGCTCTGTTAGATTTGAATTTTAGGAAAACAAAGAATAATTTTTTTAACATATGTCCCATGCAATATTTGGGACATTCTTGGACTAAAAAAAAAAATACTTATTGTTTATCTGAAATTCTAATTTAACTTGGCATCCTGAATTTTAAAACAGATTCTGGAGGCAAACTAATTGTGTTTGTATCCCAGGTCTTATTTGCTGTACAAACCTGAAAAAGTTACCCAACCGCTCTCGGCCATGCATGGTTTCCTGGCTTTGCCAGTCTTTAGCTGTGTGACCAGAGAAGCCCTCAATCTCTTTGTACCTTCATTTTCTCATCTGTAAAATGGGGAGATGAGGGTGCCTGCCTCACAGAACAGTTACAACAATAAACAAGTTAATGCATGTAACACTCTGCTCAATGCTCAGCAGATGCCGACCATCATTCAAACAACATTCTTTCAGTATATATGAATCAAGAAGCTTTTTTGGGTAGGCAACACACTGGGTGCTGGGGAAACAGTGGTGACCTGCATAGACCAGCCCTCCATTTAAAGGCCTCCTGTCATGGCTTCCTTTAACCACCCATGACTTTAGCGGTTATAGAAATTGCATGTCTTTAATTTCCTAACAGCCACCGAGCGTTTGTTTGAATTCACTTACTATTCCTTTGCAAGTGTCCACTTTTCCTTTCCCCTGAGCCATCACGACTATAAATCATTGTCTTGTGATTCCATGCCTAGAAAGAGCCAGGGCTAGAACCTACTCATTGGAGGGTTTTACTGGGTTATTTATTGTGACAGAAAATGCAAATGGGCTGGCAGTAAACATAAGGGGGGAAAAGCTACCTCAGCAGTATGCACGGAACGTAAATGCAGATGGAAACGGTGGGGAGAGAGTGTCATTTTTAGTAAGTAGAGCAGATACTCCACTTTGCTGAAAATATGAAATGCCAGAAAATTCTCCTGTCTTCCTATGTTACTGAAAGACACTTGAAGTCGACCTGCTTCTTCTTTTAGGACCCCGGAATGACATTACATTTCACTGTATCTGGTGCTATTCAGGGTGAAAAGGCTGATGAGGTAGCGAATAACACACTAGAAGGGGGTGGTGGGGGAGAAGAAAGATCTGGTAAACTCCACCAACTTCCGTCACCCACAGAAAGATCCTCTCTCAGGCTTGGCCAATATCCCTTCTCTTTGAGTCTATTTCCAGAAAGATCTTTGCCAAGTGGGAACCTGGTCTCGTGGATGACTTACACGCAGAGGTAGGAAATAGGGAGCCCTTGTTGCCCAGGTCTGCTCGTGGGTAAAGAAACACTGCCGGGTCCTGAGAGTTGTTGATGTGAGCGGGGAAAAGACGTATTCCTTACTCCTGATGTTTCCTTCCATGCGGAGGGAGCCCCAGGAGCACGATACTTCGCACGCCAGACCTGCGTGCTTCCCTCTCTGCACCGAGAGGAGATGGGCTGTCCTGATGTGACTGGTGAGTTCGCTCGGAGAAACGGGCACGCGGAAGCCAACCTCCCCTTCCCCCTCCTGCTCCGCCCACAGAGGGCTGTCCCCTGCTCCTCCACACTGTTCCTCTGGGACCAGGGATGTCTGTCTGTTTCAGGGTTCAGTGTGGGGAAACCCACCTGCCTGCAGATAGGGAGTCACAGTCTCCAATGTAAACCCCATCAGGAAAAAGGTGCTATTCTGGCGTTTTACTATTTCTCAATGGGTATAGTTTTCAGGTAGAGAACAGGAGCTTGTGTCTTCGTCCAGTTGTGCTGCTATCACAGAATAACATAGACTGGGTGGCTTAACACTTATTTCTCACCGTTCCGGAGGCTGGGCATCTAAGATCAAGGTGCTGGCAGGTTTGGTGTCTGGTGAGGACCCAACGCTGCAGTCGGCCACCTTCTCCTATAGCCTCACATGGCAGAGAACAGAGAGAGAAAGACATCGTATGTCCCCTCCTCTTTTCACAGGGGCCCCTAATCCCATTATGAAGGCTTCATCCTCATAATCTAATCACCTTCCAAAGGCTCCACCTCCAAATACCCTCACATTGGGGGTTAGGCTTCAACATACGAATTTTAGGAGAAAGAAATATTCTGCCCATAGCAGCTAGTGACAGAGCCAACCTCTAAGCCGGGGGGCTGACAAAGCCGTCTCTGAGGGACCGTGGATGGTCTTCAGAGCATCATTATCTTTCTCTACATCAGCCATGACCCACAAGATACAGGCCAGATGCCTCATTGTCACTAAGAAATCTTCTTGGGGATGGTTAAGGGAGCTAAGGCAATTACCATATTCAATTCCCAGTCAAGACTCCACTTAAATGCCTTCACCCACCCCTGAGTACTGTGGAAATGGTGCCTGTCCCTCAAATAATGTCTATGGAGGGAGAGGAATGGTGGGGTATGTATGTATGTTTGTGGTGTGTATGTGTGTGTGTTTGGTGTGTGGCGTAATGTGGTGTGTGTGTGTGTATGTGTGTATGTGGGGGGGTGGGCATGCAGTAGCGGTGTGTGTGGTTTGTGGTATAGCGTGTGTATGTGTATGTGTGTGGTAAGGGATGTGTGTAGTGTGGTGTGTGTGTGTGTATGTGTGTATGTGTGTGGTAAGGGATGTGTGTAGTGTGGTGTGTGTGTGTGTGTGGTGTGTAGCATAGTGTGGTGTGTGTATGTGGGGGGTGGGGATGCAGAGGCGGTGTGTGTCGTTTGTGGTATAGCATATGTATATGTATGTGTGTGGTAAGGGATATGTGTAGTGTGGTGTGTATAGTAGGGAGTGAAGGGGATGTATGTGTGGTGTGTGGTATAGTGTGGGTGTGTGTGTGTGTGGTGTGTGGCATAGTGTGGTGTGTATACGTGTGTATGTTGGGGGGGTGGGGATGCAGTGGCGGTGTGTGTGGTTTGTGGTAGGTATAGCATGTGTATGTGTATGTGTGTGGTAAGGGATGTGTGTAGTGTGGTGTGTGTGTAGTAGGGAGTGAAGGGGATGTTTGTGTGGTGTGTGGTATAGTGTGGTGTGTGTGTATGTGTGGTGGGGGGTGCAGTGGGTGTGTGGGTGTGGGGGGGCATATGTGTGCATGTGTATGTGTAGAGTGTGTGTGTGTATGTGTACGTGTGTGATGTGACTTGTCTGCAGGGGGTGGGGGGTGGTGTATGTTGGTTCCTAAACTTTCTCCAATTAAGGGTTCATTTGGCAGCAATCTCATTCTTAGAAGCCATTAAAGATGATGTACAGGTCATTCATCACTGTACAACAAATTACTCCCAAACTAAGCAGCTTAAAACAGGAAACACTTATTATCTCAGCCTCTGTGGCCAGAAACTCATAAGTGGCTTAGTGGCACCGGGTTTCTCATGAGGTTATAGTCAAGGTGCTAGTCAGAGCTGCAGTCATCTGAAGGCCCGACAGGGGCTGACAGACCCACCTCCTAGGTGGTTCACTCGGGCCGTGCTGGTTGTTGGGATGAGGACTCAGGTCCTTCCATGTGGCCCTCTCAACAGCCTTACAGCTTGATGTTGGCCTCTATCAGTGAGCTATCTTTTCTTTTCTTTTTTTTTTTTAAGATTTATTTATTTGAAAGAGAGAGAGTGTGAGCACAAGCAGGGAGAGCAACAGGCAGAGGGAGAAGCAGGCACCCCGATAAGCAAAGAGCCCTACGTGGGGCTCGATCTCAGGACCCTGGGATCATGACCTGAGCTGAAGGCAGCATTTAACTGACTGAGCCACCCAGGTGCTCCTTCCAGTGAGCTATCTAAGAGAGAGCCAGGGGAAAGCCCCCTGCCTTTGAAGGCCTATTCTCGGAAGTTACCTAACACTGCTGCCACATCCTATTCCTTGGAAACAAGTCAGTGAGTACAGCTTGCATTCAAGGGAAGGGAATCAGTCTCCACCTCCCTAAGGCGGGGCCCCAAAGAATTTGTGAACATATTCTAACACCACCATGGGTAAGACAGTTCAGAAAAAAAGAAGCAAAGGCAGAAGAATCTTAAAATTTACTGAATGTACTTTGGCAGGAATAAAATATAGTTACAACTGAGGATTTAGACTTTTTTCCCTCCACTCTCTCCCCAGGAAAATGGATATGAAGAGAAGGGACAGATCGCCTGGGTCTTACTATTTGCTCAGGCTACATTCACATTCCCTGAGAATTTCCACCACAAATGTAAAATAGCAAGGAAGCCCTATTTTTAAGTCTTCTCAAATGCTTCTGTATCTTCTTTAAGACATTTGTATTCTCAGGACCTAGCGCAGCACTGTTCACACAGTGAGTACTGGAAAGAATCAAGCGAAAAAGTTAATTTGGATTTTCACATGATTTATGAGCCAAGAAGATGCTATGATCCAAAGGGACAGAGGAACTATGTAAACTTGTAATAAAAACCTACTGTTGGAGATGCCAGTCAGGGCTCTGGGTCAGTTCTGGGGATGATGCAAGGGCGGAGGTGAGGCAAGGAGAGCTGGACCCTAACATTTGTTTCTTGCAAGATGAAAGAACTTAGCTGTATTCTTTTTCTTGGTTTCTAGTAGACTTCCCAAAGTAGACACCTGGTGACACATGCAGGAGAATATTCTTCAGGGCTCGCATACACATTTCAAAAAGTGCTGGGAATTTGGGTGTAGCACTTAAAATCCTACAGGCCTCTCCCCATGTTGCCTTGGTTTGTTGCCTGGCTGAAGGCAGAGGCTGAGGCTTAACGAGAGGCTGCCTGGAATCCAGGCCAAGAGGTGGGGCTCACCCCAGGTCTGGAGTCTCAGCTCTGCTGCCAATTTGCTGGAAAAAGTCATCGGTGCCGATTAGGCTCCGGTTAGTAAAGGGTTGTCCCATCTGGGAGGCGGATAGAGGAGCCAATTGCAAGAACAGGTGATCAATGAAAGTGACACATTACTCATGCCTCCAATTCTTCTTAGACAGTCCTCAATTAGCTCTCTGAGAAATAGAGAAAATAAGTGTACTTGCCTTGCTAGTGACCACATGGTCAGGACTGAGCAATTTACCCAAAATTTTAGCTCCAAGATGAAATGTGCTAAAATATTGGGATTAATGAGTTTCTGACTTGCAGGTCTGGAAAAATTCAGGTCTTTTCTGTACTTCTCCACAAATACAAAACAACAAGTTAGTGGTAGAACAATGATGAAAAGGAACCAGGCCATTCTTCCCTATGTCCTGGTCAAAAGAGTACTTGCTCTGGCCCGAAGTGACCCTTCCTCCTATGAATTTATCATCTGTATTCACAGTTCATATTTCACTGGAATACACTGGGCCCAGGTCAATGATTGTTTATGGTTAGTGTCTATCTGATCATTTGGGCTCCCATTGTTTTTGATTAGTTCCTGTGAGGATCCCCTACCCCTTTATAATCCCCCTTTATATATAAAGGGGGGGTCCTTTATAATCCCCCCCTTTGAGTGACTGCAGGACCTATGACCTGCTTCAAACTAACAGAATAGGGCAAAGATGATGGGATCTCACACCTAGGACTCTTGATGACCTTGCAGAAGCCAACAGTTACGTCATGAAAGGATTGATGGGGAAGGCCACTGGTGTGGAGCTGTGTGTGGCCCCCTGGAGCTGAAAGGGGCCCCCAGACAAGAGTTGGAAAAAAATACAGGGCCCTGAGTCCCATCATCGCAAGGAAATGAATTCTGCCAACAACCTGAATGAGCCTGAAAGAAGATCTTTCCCTAGTTGAGCCTCCAGATGAGAACATGGTCTGGCTGATGACTTGACTGCAGCCTCATGAGGCCCTGAGCAGAGGACCCAGTCCTGCTGTGCCGGGACTTCTGGCCCATAGGGACTGGGAGCAAATGACCATGTTTGGTTTTAAGCCACCACATTTGTGGTCATTTGTTTTGCAGCTATAGAAAACTAATTCAACACATATCCCATAACAGTATTTAAATAATCAGTTATCACCACTACCTGTTTCATTGCACAATTACCCACACATTGCTTTGTAATGCAGAAACACTAGATCTAGTGTTGTTAACTAGAGCTTCCTTTCCTCTTAACTAGCTTTAAGTCTCCTGTGGGCAAGAACTCTGCTTTTGTACTTTTTAAAAGATATTATTTATTTATTTATTTATTTATTTATTTATTTATTTATTTATTTATTTGAGAGAGAGAGAGAGAGGGTGCACTTGAGCTGGGAGAGGGGCAGAGGGAGAGGGAGAAGCAGGCTCCCTGCTGAGCAAGGAGCCTGATACAGAGGTTTGATCCCGGGGATCATGACATGAGCCAAAGGCAGAAGCTTAACCAACTCAGTCTCCCAGGCACCCCTCTGCTCTTGTACTTTTTAAAAAGCTCCACAGCATATCAAAGTAATTGACACACAATTAAGTACACAGTCATATGTGATTTGAGTTTTTGACCTGTCCTTTGTCCAATGAAACCAAATGGGTCTAAAGACATAGATAGAGACATGAGCCAAACTTGCACTGCACACCAGCTATGTACCAGGTTAGAGCCCAGACATGCAGAGAACAAGACAAAAGTCTTGGCCTCAATTTGCTCATGGTTCAGCCCAATCGATGGGATCTTGTAACCTCATCTTCTCACCACACAGAGTCAGAGGATGCCCAAAGATCCCTGGAGTTTTTTGTCAGTCTGTCAAGATTATGATTCTGCAGATCAGGTAGAGGTGAAGCTGTAAAGTCCCCCATTGACTTTTTAGTGACTTTTTAGTTTGGAAGTAGACACAAAAGTCCCCTGCGGGGCTCATTTTCCATGTAAACCAGGAGTAAGCCACAAAGATAAATGGGGATGCTCCGCCTTTCCACAATAGCCTGTGAGCCCTCCACTCTGTGACTCAAGTGGTTATATCCATATTCAAGCAGACCAGAGATCAAAGCCACATTAGGCATGAGCTACTTTTTATTCATAGACTTACAGAATATATCGAATTAAGAGGCATGTTGTTTGTTAACTGTATTTACCAAAAAAAGAGCTAAATATATATTCAGCCTTAAAATGCATCCATTGTAGCTTGCATACTGCAAAATTTGCTTTCATATACATGGAAACTACTCTTACTTTACCTAAGTTATGCATCTAAGATACATAAAAATGGTACCAAATGGGATTATTGGCTTATTTTATCACAGTTCTTATACATTCCTGATAGTCAAAGGGATTGATAGGGAATGCATAGTTTCCTACTAGAAAAAAGGTAGATTCAGATACAAGTAATGCAATAACGTTAAGGATAAGAGTGCCTTGCTAGGTTTAGATCTCAGTAGCTTTACAACACAATTCTTATTCAATTAGCATTACAATGGGCTCCCTTCGTTATTAATTGGCTGTTAATTTGCCTAGTTGGTCCACAGTCTACTTGGCTGGCTGAGGCAAAGGAAGTCATGATGACCTTTCCTCTTCCAGTTTATTTCTACTTTCTCCAAAGAGTTTCCTCCATGGCCATCTACGCTGCTTTTCTGCCCACTCCCTTTAGACTGTCCTAAGTCGCAACCACCTTACTCACGGTGTCAACAACTGGATTACTGCAATCCACTCCAGAGCCCTGCTCAACAGAATCTTTGGCTGCTGCCTAATTAAAGAATTCTCTTCCAAAACTGCAGAGCGGAGGACCTGCTGAAGAATCAGGAAGCCCAGCTAAAGAGATTTTCTTTAGGGGGCATGCAAATAGACTCCCCTCCTGCAGACCTTCATCTCTCTTTCATTATACCCAGGTCAGAGAAATTTCCATCGTGAGTGTTCCTGGCAGCCAAACCTCCAGCATCCCACGCTGATTTCTTTCCTAAAAATACACAGCCTCTCACTCCATGGGGAAGAAAAATGCAACACCGGCATTTCCAACGTGCTCCCCAAAGGCTGCTTATGACCTGGAGCAATTCATCATCACTCTTGCCTTCGAGTTTTTAGTTGTTCCCTCATAGAACTCTCTTGTTTATCTTGTGGACGTTGTGACAAGAACCAGATGTGTCTCGACCTCAACATCGCCCCATCGCTATTGGGGGGGAGAGGTGGAGAAGCAACCGTGCCAGCTAGAAATCCTCTTTAGAACAGAAGATTATCCGAAACTTCTGGAAGACTTTCAAGAGTGGGGCCTCATGTGCAATAGCGGTCCTGTAGCGTTTAATTGGTAAAGGGACCAGCTGATGAGATGGAGTCTATTCAGCACTATTTTCCTCCTGGCTATGCATATTTTGTTGTATTTTTTTATTTTATCTCAAGGTGTTGCTATATTCTGAATCATGATAAAAGTCTTTATTTGGGAGGCGTGTCAGAGTGTCACAAAGAAACTACAAAGCCCGCTGCGCAGGGGGAAACTCTGCCTTCGCCACTCACTACTGGATGATCTTGAGCAGGCAATCGACTTAGATCTTTGCACCGGTTTCATTCTCTCTGAAATTAGAATACCCACCCGCCAATAAACTGAAGAACTACTTATGAACAAATGAAATGGACACAAATGCACGCTGAAAAAAAACGTAAAGCTTTGCTGAAATGCAGGATGGGCTTACTCTCCGTTGCCCAAGTACAGCGTGCCATTCACACCTAAGGCTTGTTTTTAGTCTTCACGAGAGATCTGTTCCAGATCCCAGGCTTTAAGGCTGTGTGGCGTGGCCACTTGGCTACATGGAGCGACTCAGCCTCGCCACAGAGATGGGAAAGAAGAAACAAGCTGACAAGAAGGCAACCCATGGGTGATGGGAAGGCATGGACAAGAGCAGCCCTTCCCAGAGCTCTCTCCACAGCGGATGGTCCCACGTGTCTCTCTGATTTGGGGTTTCTGTTACCGTTGTCTTTTTTTCTTTTTGTCTTACATTCTTACTGGGAGAAACCTTCTGGCAGAAATTGTTTAAAACTAGAGGGATTCTTGGGGTGGAGGAGCGAGATAAATGAAGCAAAGCTTCCACCACCTCGCGCCAAGAACATCGCCGCTCCTTAAGCAAGTCGGCCAGAATAAATAACTCCTCCCTCAGCGCCGAGACTCTTGTAGGCTGCAGACTCTGATCTTGTCTAGTTTCTTAAGGAGAAAAAGAGAACCTGACCGCAGCCACGTGGACTACCTACCCTTTTGCCCTCACCTCGCCCCCAGTTCCTTAGATCTTTCTTCCACTGGCCAATGTCTCCCCTGGACCCAGCAAGCACCCCTGTCCCCAGCTCCGCACTCCAGGCTTCCTGGTTTTCTGGATTCTGGGCAATGGTTACCAGCATGGTGAACACAGACATTTTCTCCAGGCTCTTCCCCCTCAGAGGGGAAGCTGGGGAGCCGGTGCCCAGTTCCCTAGAGGCAGCCCTGTGGAAAGATGCCCCGGTTGCCTTCCCAACAAGCGGCTGCCCTCGGGAACATCATTTTGAGCTGGCACGAGCGCTAGGACTGTTGAAATGTCCCCTTGGCATCTGGGATTGCCAAGGGCCTGTTTTTTCTGCCCAGGCTTGTCTGAGGGGTTCCGTGTGCCAGAGAGAATGGCTTGCCCATCTGAATAGCCAGAGGCATAGCAGAACTGTCCCACTTTCAGCCACCAGTGTGGGCATCTGGGCATCTGCCGTCAATTCAAATCAACCAGGAAGGCAAAAGAACACGGAAGGGTGATTTTGTGCCTCAAAAATGAAAACAAACCACTTTTCTCCTGTTTGGTTGGTGCCTAGTAGGAAAGCTTCAAGCAGCGATGCTGTACAATGTGTGGGTGGCTGAGTTCACTAAACTCCCCGGCGTCCTAGGCTGGAAGCCCTCAGCCCGCAGTCCCAGAATGTACCAGGAGCACTGTTGCGATATCGATGCTATTTATTGCCTTGACCTGCATCGCTTAAAGCAAAAACAACACCACACTTAAATGTGTGGCAAAACCTTCACCTACTCATGACTCGGCAAACAATCATTAAAAAATAACACTCCAGCGCAACGTGATTGTGCCGGTTTGGGGGCCAAGAGACTGTTGGGTGGCTCTTTCAGAGCCACTCCTAAAATCCACTTCGGGAGAACCCGCTAATCAGGCAGAGCAACCACTGGGAAGCTTCTGCAAAACCAGACCCCACGGGATTCCCGATAATCCACACCACACAAGCCCAGTTTGAAACAGACCCTCCAGCCCCTCGAGCGCAGACCTGGTCTGTGGGCTGCAGCGGGTCTAGCTCCAAAGCAGGTCTCCGATGATCAGCCTGAGGCCCTGCCCGCCCCCAGCCTATTCAGGATGAGCCTCTGGCCAGTACGTGGCCCCACGTCACAGTGTGAGCCCCTCCGGGGGCTTTCCTTTGCTAAACTACTGGGAAAGGATGGGACACTGGTATCAGGGGCACCCCAGGTCCTGCCGTTCGGTACCTCAGCTCCTCCGTACTGGCGGCAGCAGCGACGGCACATCCACAAAGCGGGACCGATGTGGGAGTAGGGAGGAAGGCAGGTGGGCAGGAAGGTAGGCTGGTAGTCAATGACTCGAAATAGGAGGCTGCCCAGGGGCACGGCTGTGCACAAATCAAAGGGCCACCTCTAGGTTTCAAAGTACAGTGAGACTTGTGTAAAGATCTCTTTGATCCCACAAAATCTTGCTTCAGAAATTCTACCAAACACTCATCAGATGGAAAGACCTGTTCTATTGCTTTAAAGGATGGGATGAAAAGCACCGTTCAGTCTTTGGCCTGTCTGCTGGCTACCCACAAACTCAAAGAGCGGGTTCAGGGAAGCAAACGAGCCACGGAGGGCATCTAAGAAGCAATATTGCTCCGGCTGCCACGGGGTCGGCTCTGAACCAGAAGGAAGAGGGGGAAATGCCTTTGTCGCACTCATGGGCCTACAGCCCGTGCGGGACCTGGATGCGTGTCAGCAGAGTATGTTCTTTGCGGCAAAGGAAGCAACGTCCAACGTTATTTTGTTAACATTCCCATGACGAGCATCCGTATGAGCCAATGGAATAGCCAACGTTCTGCTGGGAAGGGGGATTCGGGAAACTGAAAGGACTCAAAATAGCATTGCTGAGTGTTATCAGATTTTTAAACGAATCATCAGGAAATCTTTTCAGCTGACTTTGGCTTTAAGAGTTTTTACCAAAAAAGATTGCTAAAATGGAATGAGAAGGGCCCATAGTTTGTTTGGTCTTTTTGTTTTTGTTTTTGTTTTTTTGTTTGTTTGTTTTTTATTGTTTCATTATAAGAGCTGTCCCATCTTATCCGATTTCCTCCTTCCTCATTTAAAAAAAGGAAAAAGAAAAAAGCACATTACTTTCCTAGATGGTAAGAGTTAATGCTGTACTCTTTTCTCAGAGATAACAGGCTTCAAGATGTCTTTTTAAGTGGGAGAATGGACATGGCATGCAGTTAGCCAGTAAATGCAATCCCTGATTGAAATGGGAGTTCTAAAATCTTGAAAACTTCTAACTAGTTCCCCAGTGTGTTTTTAATTGCAGAGCTCTGAACTTGGCTTTGTATTTGGTTCTCGGTCCTCTCTTGTGAAAGCTAGCGCTACGGGTCTTTAAATTCGCCAATCACCCCCTCACAAACTTAAGTCAACGACTATATGTTCAAAAATCTTTGTTTTCCCTTTGAAACTGGATGCAAAAAAGAAATCTCTCCTGTCAGTGGAGACAGCTGTGAAGGAACGAGGTGCCTGAACATAAATCTCCTTGAATTTTTTGAATAGCTGCTTTTCTTTATCCCACTGGTAGATCTGGGAGAACGTATAGTCACTCCCCAGGGCCAGGTAGTGATTATCTTTAAAAGAAAAGGGCTGCAGGGTCATGGCCCCCCGGGATGGAAGAGCCTGGATCTCCACAAACTGCTTATTATTCCACCTCATGACCCTGGAGTCCCCGATGAAGCGGGTGAGGGAGAGGTAGAGGGCGTTCTCCATCCTAAAGCTCTTCACAGCCAGTACATCCTCCATGTTGGGGATATCACTGTGGGGGACAAACTTCTTAGAGCTTTTATTCCACTGGAGGATGATGGGGACCTGGGAGCGGCTGGACAGAATCAGATGTGACTTCCCATCTATGTCCACAAACTCCGCATCTGTGTCCCTGAACCACTCGTGCAGAGACTGGTATGAGTAGAACCCTTTGCTGTTCCACTTATACACGGTGGACAGACCAGCTTTGGAGCTGTCTGCGATGATGAAGAACGTCTCGTCCTCGATCTGAAACAGCTCGATGTCGTTGGGCTTGGATATGCGAGAGACTTCGATGTCCTGGAATTTGACGAACTTGGTCCAGCTCTCATCGTATTTGTAGATGTGAGAGCCACCGAAGAGCTGGGCCACCACCACGAAAACCTGGTCATCGATGAGGATGGCCTTACAGCCCACAATGGACTGACCTGTGCCCCAAGAGAAATGAGAGGGCATTAGGGCACCGCAGGTGGAAATGCCCCTTCGTAGTGAAACTGGAACCGTGGTGAACTGGAAAATGGGGACAGATGTAAAGAAATCTGAGAAACGGGGCAGCTGATTGCAGCAAGCAACATGGCGGCTTCTGGACAAATTGAACATAGAAATACCATATGATCCAGCCATTCCATTTCTGGGTCCATACCCAAAAGTACCAAAAGAGGGTCTCTAAGAGAATTTGGACACGCGTGTTCATAGCAGCATAATTCACAATAGCCAAGAGGTAGAGGCAACCCCAGTGTCTACTGATGGATGAATGAATAACCAAGATGTGGTGTAGACAAACACTGGAACATTCCTCAGCTTCAAAAGGAAGGAAATCCTCACATAGGACACATGACAATATGGATGAACATTGAGGGCATTATTATCCTAAGTGAAATAAAGTCACAAAAAGATAAATAATACATGATTCCACTTATATGAGGTCCCTAAAGTAGATTCATGGAGACAGAAAACAGTATGATGGGGACCAAAAACTGGGGGAGAATGCGGAGTTAGTGTTTGATGGATCCAGAGTTTTAGTTTTTCAAGATGAAGAGTTCTAGAAATTGTTTGCACAACACTGTGAACGCACTTAACACTACTGAACTTAAAAATAGTTACGATGGCAAGTTTCATGTTCTGCATACTTTCCCACAATTAAAACATTTTTAAAAACTTAAAAAAAAACCAAACAAACAATGTGTCCCCATTAATTGCTGGTCTCCTAGCCTCCAGTATCTTTAGAGGCAGGAGTACAATTCAGGAAAGGCACCAACACCAAAGGAACTGTCTTCATGCTATTCAAAAAACTATTTCCCAACTCTAGACAGTGGAATGAAACCAATGGGCTTCTGTTCGGGGCATGGGGGGTAAGAGAGGGTAAAAAGGTAGGACTCAGGTCTCAGAGACAGGAGGAAAAGAATGTAATGAGGGGCTCGTGAAGACATTCAGCCCCTTCTGTTTTCTGGAGCCAAAGGAAGCTGAACGGAGGCGGAAGTTGAACAGAGGAGTGTTAAGTCTTGTAACTCCAGACCAGGTGGCCTGGGGGTTGAAAGGCAGCTCCTACCTCATAAGCTCTCTGACCCTGAGCCGGTTAACTGTCTGTGCTCAGGCTCCCCGTCAATCAAATGAGGATGTTATTAGCACTGACCTCCCAGGGTTAGTACAGACCAAGTGAGAAAATTCATGGTGTTTTTAGAACAGAGCACCCAAAAACAGGAAGTGGTCAACAATGAGCAGCTATCATTACTGGAGACTTGAAACAAATGTCTTGATAATTAAAAGACCTCCTCCTTTAAAATCTTCCATAGCAGGCACAATGTAAATACCTGTAGAATGGTCAATGACCAGAATGATCTAGCTCAGGAGGCCCGGAATCGGAACTCTGCTGGACAAGGGGAACTCTCCTGTCTGGATCACCTCCTACCGTCTTCTCCCACACTGCACCCGACCCCCAGACCATCCCCCAACCTCCTCAGCCCACCAGCAAGCCGTAGGACCACCCACATCACAGAAAATATTCACCCTCCGTGTAGGTCATTGGATTAAAAGTTATTTCTTTCCCCTGATTTTCTAGGCAATTTGGACCAAAGTGAATTTGGTCTGTAAATTACAAGGATAATTATCCCATTCCTGTCCTTAGTATTAACTTTGGGGGCAGACAGTGGTTACTTATTAGAGTGATACTTACTTTTCTCTTTCACTATTTTGGCCTTCTTGCAAGAACTTGGTTCCTTTCTTTACTATTCTTTATTTTTTCTGAGTATAAAAAGTTTTCAATGTTCCCCAAAGCAAATTTATAGTGAGTACTATGACCGGGCACTATACTAAGCATTTTACCTGTAAATTCACTCATTTAATCCTTACAACAACATGATGAGACCAGTACCATCACCATCATCACCATCACCATCACCATCCCCATTTTATAAAGGGTAAAACTGAGGCACAGAGAAGTGAAGGAACTCATATAAGACCACACAGCTAGTATACGCTGGAGCCTGGGATCTAAATCGGGGTAGTCTGGCTGCAGTCTACATTCAACTGCCAACATACCAAAAAGCACCAAGAGGAAAATCAAAATTACTTGTACTGCAAAGCTGAAATAACACTTAATGTCTTGATATATTTCCTTAATCGTTACTCTATACACATACTCAGATGTGCTTTTTAAAAATAAATTTGGGAAGGGGGCACCTGGGTGGCTCATTCGGTTAAGCGTCTGCCTTCAGCTCAGGTCATGGTCCCAGGGTCCTGGGATCGAGACCCATGTGGGGCTCCCTGCTCTTCTCGTCCCTCTCCCTCTGACCCCCACTCCCCCATGCTCTCTCGCAAATAATGAAATAAAATCTTTAAAAATAAATAAATAAATAAATAAATAAATAAATAAAGTTGGGCTTATAGGATACATGAGCTTCTTACAATCTACTTTTCTTGTAAATATTTCCCCTGTTACTGTACCTTCTACAACTTGATTTTTAAATACTATAAGGTATTCCATTGTATGAGTGTATCCTATTTTTAACAAATCCCCTATTGTTGGACATTGCAGTTATTTCTAGCTTTTCATTATTTTGAGTAACATATTTCCTTGTAGAGAAATCTTTTTGGGAAACCATCTGGCAGCATTCTCAAATGTAGGCGTTGCCGGGGTAAACGTTGTGCACACTTTGAAGGTTTCTGGATTTAAACTACCAAACTGCTCTTTGGAAGCTGCACTGACTCTCTCCTTGCCAATGCTAAATGTGAGGGCATCCTCCGAGTCCCCTTCCTAAGTGGCCTAGCTAGGGAGGCTCCTACCACCCTGGAATGTCCTGCCTGCCTGTCTCAGCTGAGGGGCCATGTAAGACAGAAAGAATTCCTTCCTTGGAGATGTTCCAGAACCCCTCCATCCAGCTAAACACTTTTAGTCTATAGAACTGTCAGTAGCAACAGAGATCGTCGCGCGCGCGCGTGTGTGTGTGTGTGTGTGTGTGTGTGTGTGTGTGTGTGAATGCAGGAAGAGATTATAGGGTGGAACACACCTGGCATGGAGAAATCAAAGGCAAACAAAATAAACCAAAAACAGGAGAACTGAGAAGAGGGAAAAAAGGAGAGGTGAAGTGCAAACGCTCAGGGTGACCCTGATCATGGCTTTCCCTCTCCTCCCAGAAGCAGAAGCATGGCTGGAGCTATCCCTTCTGCTCCCCAGAAGGGCAAAGGAAGATGCGTGTACGTGCCCCTCCCATGGCTCAGAGCCCGGCTCTGGCCGGGCATGAATTGGGAAAGCCCTGCCCTACCCTTGCAGGCTTTAGGATCACTCCGTGATCAAGCCAGGTGACAAATGAGACACGTATGGCCCGTGAGCGGAGAACGGGTCCGTGTTTACCTTGGTCTCGTTCAAGGCAAGTGGTTGCAAGGCTGTGCCCTTGCTTGTCCATCTGTCATCTGCCTGGCACAAGTGTGCCTTGGGCTCTCCTTCAGTAGGGCCTCAGTCCCAGCTAGCCACACTCCGTCCTGTGCGGAGGGATCCAGGCGGCTTCTGTAATCACCCTCTTCCCCTGCTCCCTCGCTCCGGGTGTTCTGTGCCGGCCCTCCTTTCCTGCGCTGATGAGAGTTACAGAGTTCACCTGAAGTGAAAGATGTAGGGTCTGGGAGGGGGGAGAAGGAGGGCTGCTCCTTTTTTTATCCCCAGGTGATGAAACTGACATTTGTTGAGGATTTACTACATGCCCGGCTCTGTGCGAAGTATTACATGCATGATCCCCATTAAATTCTCATGGGTCTGATAAGATGACGATCCCATTTTACAGATGAAATGAAAATTCTCAATACTTCCATTTTACAGATGAAGGGCACTTGTGGAAAGTAACTAACTTGGCCGAGGTCACCAGCTAAAAAGATCTGGAGCCAGTTTTATCAAAATCCAACTGATGTTGTTGGAGCTCAGGGGCTGAACTACCCCACTGTTGCAACCTGTTTCTCAGGTTTGGCTGTGAAGATGATTAGGTGGGCATCATGGGGGGCTGCCCACCACTCAGAAGATTGAGAATGAGGGGCTCAGGAGTCCCCAGAAGCTAGCAAGGCCCAGCCTTGGCTTGGGCCCTAGGCACACCCAGGGCGCACTCACTGCCAGCTTCCTGCACACCGCAGAGGCAGCCTAGGCAGGGCCCGGGCCATCAGCACTTGCTCAGAACCCCTATCAGCTTCTCAGGTAGTCACTCTGCCTCCGCCTTTATCCCCGTCCCCAACACAAGCTTCTCACAGCCCAGCACCCACTCCAGGCCCTTGCCTCGTCCTGGGCAACCCTGCTGACCTCAGGACAAAGCCTGCTATGCTTCTGCAAAGCACTCAGATTAAAAACCCACATCCTTCCCAGGACCTGCAAGGCCCCCATGCTCAGCCCTCCCTACCTCTCTGACTGTCCCCTACAGTATTCCCTCTGGAGCATTTTGTTCAAGCCAAAATGGCCCCCTGGAGGAGCCAAACAGGAAAGAGAGCTTCCTGCCACAGGACCTTTGCACTTACTGTTGCCTCTGTCTAGAACGTTTCCTCCCCAAACCGTCACCATGGTACAACCCCCCATGTCCTATTCGGCTTCTCCAAACAACCTTCCTCACAAGGACTTTACCAGACACAGTCTAAAATGTCAACCATGGCCCACTCTTCAAAACTCCTATCCCCTTTCCTTTCCCTTCTTAGTGTGTTGCTATCTGATGTGTTAGCTATATTACAATTGTCTTTTTTGTCATCTCTCGCTCCCATTATAATGCAAACCTGTTGAGGGTGGAGGTTTTCATCTCACCTGGGCTCAGCTATGGCCCCAGAACCTAGACTGTAACTACCTCCGAGAAAGGGCTAAGAAACCCTTGTGAATGAATGAATGAGTAAATGAACAAAGAACTTGATGAACATAGGGATGCAACCAGCTACAGTCAGTCGGAAGGGTAAGTGGAGGGCGTGCCGTCCCTTCCGACCGAGGTCAACCTGAGAGAGGAAAGGGGTGAGCTGCAGCAGTGACAGGCCCTGGGCTCTGCCCCTGAAATGATTCAACACGCCTGGGCCTTGATGGCTCTGTCTGTAAAGATGGGAGAAGGAAGCCGGTGTTCATTAAGAACTGCTCACTCAGTGCCTGGCTCTCACAGCAGCCATATAAAGTACATGTGGTGCCCATTCTACAGATGAGGAAACGGAGCCCCAGAGGCCACAGTCTGTATTATATCTCAGTGCCTGGCAGAGTCCAGAGTATAATCCGCGTTCATCGGTTTCCACAACCTGAGCTCTTTATCAACTCTCTGCCCCCTTTCCCTTGCACACCGCTTCTGTCCTCTACCTGTGGGCAGGCACCCCACACTGAGACCTCCAGGGGCTGTTGTAAAGTTTTCAACAAGAAAAATCAGTGTCAGTACCTCACAGGCCCACAGCACCTCACAGACCTTGGCAACTGGCCCTGGTGTGGACCCCTCCCCTGGCACAAAGCAAAGCTTCCCTCTGGTCCCACCATCTAGCAAGGGGTGGGAGGAGGGAAGGCCGAGGGGCCCGCCCATTCATCCCTCACCCGTCTCCCAGGTCTGGAAAAAGAGCAAAGCAAAGAGCACATGGATAGCGGGTCTCCTCTTCCTTGTCCCATTTAGTATGGACCGGGTTTAAGGTCCAAAGTCCTGGGCTTCCTCGCCAGGTTCACCTGCCGTGTTCTGTGCTGCGTGTGCGCTTGGCGGGGGCGGGGCTGCTCACGGGAGTGTGAGCTCAGCACTAGGAGGCCAGGTGGCCACACAGCCGAGGTGCACCTGACAGGGCATCTTCAGGGCTTCTGGGGCATCTGTCTGCCTCACAATGCTCCCCGTGCTACCTAGATCAGGCTCATTAGCATCTCTGCTCTAGGAGGGCTGAAACCACGCTCTCCCTGCCTCCCTCCACCCCTGCACCTGCTGCAAAACCACTTTGTGCCGGCGAGCTTCCTAGGAGCCTCCCAATCCAGAATGTCGACCTGACATGCTTCTCTACTACAACAACAAAGTACTGCTCTAACTCCAAATTGGGACCCACTGCGGGAAATACTCTCACGGGGTCACAGTTAGGCTACTGTGGCACTGTCTCTAAAGTCAATATTATTATCAGATTGCACTTGATAAATGATAAGTCTTTAAAAGATTATTGACTTAACCCACTTATTTAAAAAGCAAGTAAAAAAATAAATTAGAAAAATAAAAAGAAATTAGATGGCCCATTTTAGTAGTGCTAGTCCTGACAGCATTGAGAAGCATTAAGTAGGTATCAACCCAAAGGCATGAATTTAGAGAGCCATTTATTCTTATTTTGTTTGTATTTATTTAAAGGAAGCAGTGATCACCAGGACCTAGCAAGAGGGCAGCAGAAACAAGCCATAGAGTGTGCCTCTGTGTGTGTGTGTGTGTGTGTGTGTGTGTGCATGGACATGTGTCTGTGTGTGCATGCATGGATGAATGTGTGTCTTTGTGAGTGTGCATGGTTGTGTATGTGTGTGCATACATGCTTGAATGTGTGTCTATGTGTGCATGGATGTGTGTCTGTGTGAATGGGTGCATGCCTGTGTGTGCGTGCTTGGATGTGTGCCTGTGTGTGCACACATGGATGTATGTCTGTGCATGCACGTGTGTGCATGAGCACATGTGCATGAGCACGTGTTAGCATTTTAGTTAACGGTCAGCATAACAAAAGTCTAAGGTACCATTTAGCTACTATAAAGCTGTTGAAGTCTTAGGCTGCCTGAAGTGTTCAGGATTAAAGGATTCTCAGGTGACTTACCATTACTGGAAAATACCTCCCACTATATGCAAGCCATCCTCTCTCCCTTTTCAAAGGATCACAAACGATAAATAAGGCCACCACACCCAGTTTCTGTTCTCACCAATAACTGACCGAGTAGGAATCAGAGAGAAGAGGGTGGGTTAGAACATGTTTCCGACTCAAACCAAGTCAGAGAGCCACACCTTCCTCCTTGGGATGCCAGAATGCTTTTCTCACCAGCTTGAGGCCATAAGGAAAGGAGGTCAATACATCTGATCGAAGTCACAACACACCTGTGATGTTGTCGTAGCTCCGGAAATTCATTTCGATGTGGTCCCACTCCAGTACCATGCAGTTCTCCATGCTGGGCTGAGCGATGGCCACGTACACATCATTCTTGGAGTTGAACGTATCCACCGAAACCGACTGGTAGGGCAAAGTCTGATGAACAACAAAATCTGGGAATGGGTATTTAAAAAAAAGAAGTCTCCATGAGATCCCTTGTGGGAATTATCGCCCACCATTACCCTTCTACCCTTTGTAGCATCAAATTGGAAGAAGACTGGGGAGGAGGGAGGACTGGAGAGAAGCAACACGCATATCACAGCATGGTTTACTCTGGAAGATTCCAGAAGGGCACTGCCTCGGAGAGGGTGATAGATGCACAGCTTCTAACGCAGCTTCTTTGAAAGCAATAGCTCACAGCCTGGCTACTGGATCTCAAAGTTTTAAACAAATTTAATGTGACCTGGTTTTCAAAAACACCAGCGAAAAGATGCCATGGAACAATGTCCCGGAAACGATCGCGAAAATCACTCTGGGAAGAGGGCTGTGGTGGTCGCATTGGTTTGGGGGATGCTGTATTTCTAGCCATCTCAGGATGACCCCAGAAGCAAAAAGCCTGTCTCGGTTTGCTTGCTGGAGTGCTTCTCAAGCTTACCTGCCCAGGATTGTTTCAGCAGCTGTTACACTCCCACGCTCCCCTACTCCAGGTTCAAAACCAAAAGTAAACTGCCCACAGGGCATGCTGCACTTTGGGAACCAAACCAAGCCCTCTGATACAGACCCAGAGATTTATGAAGCCTGGAGAGCAGGGAAGTTAACCCAAGTACATTTACTGGTTCTTGGCTCCAGGGTGAGCAACGGCTATGTCTGCGATCTGGACGGTGTCCCGCGGCTCCACGAACAAGCCGAGGGACTTGGCGGGACTGTCAAGCCACGTGGAACCGTCCCATCCAAACACGTGTTCTACTCCTACACTTAACGTTAAGTCAACACTCCTCATCCAAAGGCCCCCAGAGCTACCGCTGACTCACTGTGCTCTCTTGGTAAGGAGGTACCATTTTACCAAGGAACCGGGTGAGTGGTGCCCTGGGACACAAGGACAGTTAGTGTGTGGGGGAGCTAGAGAAGCAGTGAAGAAGGAATTAAAACAAACAAACCAACCAAACACTAAGAAAGGTAAAGTTAAATGATTTCTTTGGCTAGAGATGCTTCAACGTGCCCTGCTTCTTGGCAGGCTGAACGCACCCAGGGTCAAACGGTGGCGGGCGTCTGGCTAAGGGAAGTCGTTGCTCTGAGAAAACCCTGGTGAGCAAAGGCAGGGTAAGACAGATGGGCAGACACAGGAAAGGAAGGGAGAGAGCGAGATGCGGAGAGGTGGGAAGAGCAGAGCGGGGACGAGAACAGCAGGCATCAACAGGGGCGGGAAGAGGGACCGGGGTCGAGGGAGTGAGGGCAGCATGAGGCACAGGAAAGAGCCCTGCGCCTGGATTCAGACCCCCTGAAACCACTCCCTGCACTTGAGGCCTGGGCCTGTGCCCTTTCCCTGACAAGGCCTCAGTTTACTTCGGTGCCACACGGGGGATGATTCTCACTTGCCAAGCTTGATGGCAAGGAGGCACTGGTAATGTTGGTGGAAATGCCCATCTCGGGGCTTGGCACGTAGTAGGTGCTTCATAAATATGGAATTGAGGTCTGAGAAAGGACAGCCTGCCTCCCCTGTCCCAGCCATCCCCGGGCTGTCTCTTGAGGAAGCGTCCATCCTAACGGCACCTACGATGACCTGGCAGAGCTGTAACTCCAATGTCTTGCTGAGTGACCTCGGGGAAGTTACTTCACCTCTGTCCTGCATAGTGTCCTCATCGGATATTTTAATTCTTACTCACTTGGAGTTGTGTGTCACACACAGGGAGGGCTCAATACTTGTTCACTTTTGGAGCTGTCCCTATCCCTCTTCTGAGTACACAGTAGGTGCTTAATAAATGCTCTGAAGACTGTGTGGGGAGGAGGTTGGGGGTGAACGAAGGATGCACGCAGGTGCAGGGACCAGAGGGAGAAGCAAAGAGGAGGTCGCCTCTGCACCTGACAGAAGACGTGGCCGAGGGAGAGTGGGGACAAGTGACAATAGTGGACGAGGGATCCCCTCACCCCCACGGCCAGGAGCAGAGCATCCGCAAGAGCTGAGGCTTTAGGTAAGACCCGCTGGGCTTCCGGTTCCCGCTTGTATTTGCAGCTCTGTGACCTTGGGCAAGAAACTTGAGCCTCACGGTCTGCATCAGTAAGGGCGACACCTATGTGGTGAGGTTGCCCTAGAGACTACGTAAGAGAGCCTAAGTGTCAGCAGAGCCTGGTGAACGGGAAGTCTGATGCCATAGCTTTGCGTGCTAGGTTTGCGTGCGGTAGGACAATGGCCATTTGAGCTGCTGCGTGGACACTTAGGATCACGATGGCTCCCAGCCCCGCCCCTTTGTCAAGCCCCTCCAAGACCAGCTGCTGCTCCATCAGAGAATACAAAGGAACAAAACACAACCAGGAGATAGATAGAAAAAGGGAAATGGTAGCAGTCATCGTCTGCTTCTCTTTTCTGGAGCCAGAAAAGGACTCCGAGAATACGGCTGCCTTCTTTTAATTCTGAGACAGCCACACACCCCTTCTACCTCTCGGGCTGCCTTCTGCTAACGCAAGCCCCGAAGGGTCCAAACACTCCTGCCTTGCCTCTGACCCGTGTCTCCTGCCTGCACGCCGACGTCTCAGAAACACGAGCATTTGCTGACAAATGCAGGCTGCTTAAAGGGCAGACCAGAAAGTTTCCGTTTTTTATTAAAAAAAAAAAATCCCAGAAAGAAAGAGGGCTGCCAAAATTAGACAGCATTTTACAAATCTAGCTTTTAACGGTTCTATTTTCATTTGTTTTCCCAAAACATCGGTTTCATAATATTTTCTATATGCTGACTATCTGGTACAACACAGACTGTTAAATCATTTGAATTATAAATCTAATTCTTAACAGGAGAGTCCTTCTCCCTGTCCCCTACCCCCACGCCCAAAAGGGACGAGGAGGAGAAGAAATGTCTAAAAGAAAATGACTGATCACTATGTATTGGGTGGGGGGCAGGGGGGTACTGGAGGCATTTAGGATCCTCTCCCGCCCCCATTTTAATTCGTCTTTCACAACCAGCAAAAGCACATTCGTCATGCGAAGGTCTCCAACAATACACATATTGATATGACATCAATTTATGAGTGTTAAAGTATTAATGGCATTCTCCACACAAAGCGCGGCCACTTCCATTCACGTTGGATTAAGTTCATGATATCAGTGGGACGCCTACGATTTAGGCCTTGCTCCCACTGGAATCAACAGATTTTTACATAGCTATTTATAGCCCTTGCAGAAAATAAATTATACATGACGCTGATCCTATTGGGAGAGAAACTGCACATTAATGCATTATTTCTCTTTGCATTTCATCAGCCCAGCAATAGGGAAGCTAACAGGACAATTAGGATGCAAAATTCTCTCCCTCTAAGGAATTTAGTGAATTATCCACCTAACATGGGGAATCATGAGTAGGTAACAGGGATTTTTGAGGTGGTTAAAAATAGACTTGAAAGCGGAGGCTTGTGGAAGGACTGTGATTAGTCTAGAAGCTGAAACAGTCCAGCGGTGGTTCTGCCGTGTTAATTATACCCGGACGCCAGAACACAATGGCAAGAGAATCTTCCTCTCTCTGGGAAGAACAGGATCTCCCCCTCCCTCCTCTACCTGAAGGATTTATGCCTTTCCTGAAAATCTGAGCTAAGAGAAAAAGAATGCCCTCCGAGAGAGTGTACTTCTTCCCAAAAATGTAGCGAGGAGCCGTCCTCACGAGTCCCCAGGCCCTTACATTGGGCTTTCTAGTTACCATCCCTCCTCACGCGTTTCCCTCCCAGCCTTTAATAAAGCACCAAAGGAGGAGGCTTGATATGAGCAGAAGACAGGAACCAAAAAGACTCAGAATTTATTGACTTCATTCTTCCGAGGCAGGGATTATCTCTGGGGGTGGGTACCGCTTGGGCCCGCCATTTATTCTCGATGGAGGAAACCATGAGCAAAAGCTAATTTGTTCGTCAGTCTTAAGGGAGAAGACAATAGCAAAGATAGAATCATCACCTGCCTGTTACCAGGGAGTAGTGCCGACTATCTGAATTTTAGTAGGAAGGTTTTTGACAAAGACGAATACATTTAAAAGAGGAAGGACGCCCTAAAATCTTAGGGGGCTCATGCTGCCCCATGGGTTCTGGGTTTAGGACAGGGTTCCAGACCTGGCTACCTTGGTTCCAAGCCCCCTTTCTTTTAGTGACAATTCTGAGAACCCAGATCATTTTCATAACCGTCCCCGGGGTGCAAAAATCCGAAATCATGTTTTCTCATATAAATTATTCCCTGTTCCCAGGCCCTGGAGAGCCCATGGCATGTCTCTCAGAGACTGGCCAAATTTTCAGCCACTCTGGCCAGGCGTGAAGAGAACAATGAAAAAGCGGCTCACCTCACCTGGGCTTTAGGTGGAGAACTCTCTAGAAAAACGGGAGCGGAGACAGAAAGGCGCCCCAGGGAGCTGTGGTTTGGCATTTCACACCAAATGGCCTTGAATGCCACCTTTCGGTGCAAATGTCATTGACTATGACCTCTGATTTATTGCGCTGCTCTGCGATATAATAAATAACCTGCTCGTGGCCTCCGCTGGCCAAAGGGCACCTGCCAATTACACAGCTGAATAAGGCCCTTCCTGATGCTGGGAGACGAGGGCAACCATGCGTCGGCAGCTTTTCTCCCAGGAAAGAGAGAACCTGTCAGCTCCCTTATTTACACAGCTATCTAGGAACAGTTTTTACTTTGGGAGCTCTTGTTTGTTTATTTGTTTGGAGGGCAGCAGTAGGACTGGCCTAAATGTCACAGTTTGCTCTTGGAGCTTTTTGGGTTTTGTTTTATTTTTTGTTTTGTTTTGTTTTTGCCTTTTGAGTTCCTGTCACTGTTTTCTGAGTCCTCATGCCTGCTGTTCCCACTGACATGCCTTGAGGCTTTGTAGATATTGGCTCTCAGCTGAAATGTTTATTTTTGTAAGTTTGGGAAGCAGGTTTCCTACTGGGGATTGATCTGCTTTCCTTTAAAGGCTGGGTTTAGAAGCCAGAAAAACTCCACCGAGGCCTTTCAGATGGAGACACTCCCCTGCTCCCCATGAGATGCGACAGGGGAGGCCGTTAGTCTAATTTCGTCTTATAACCTGTAAAATGCATAAACGGAAACCTTGAGGCAGGCCGTGGAAAAATGTAAAATCAAAATTTCTTTACATTTTTCCTCAATGGGGGTGTTTTTCGTTAGTTAGCCGGTTGTTCCCTTATATTTCTATTTTGCCATTGGTTCTAATTCACCAAGTTTTCTCTTTGTACGTAGAACCACAAAAGGAATTTATGGATGTTAAAGGCTGGTGTTTACTAGCTGAATGTTCAGTAAACTTCACATTATTCAATCAGGAGAGGAGTGACCACAATGGACCCAGAGAGCAGGAATGCGGGCCTCTCTTCTGACTTTCCAAGAAACCTGACTTGTACATGTGCTTATTCCCAACTCACCAGTTTATAGCTGGCCTTTAGAAAAGACAAAACAAAACAAAAACAAAAAAGCTTCAGAGAAATTGGAATTTCGTAAGGAACCAAAATTAAGGCAAAGGGCAGCTGACAAAAATCCTTCCAAACTTCTGAGATATTTTCCTGACCGCATCATTTTTTTTTTCAGAATGTTTAAATGATCCCTAAAATAATTTGGACAGAACACCTCCACACCCACTTTTCTCCATTCCCCATGGATGACCTAAAAGAAACACAAAGCGATTATCCTCCGTAACAGTCTTCAAGGACAGAGGTTCTGAATACCTGTAGTGGTACATTCATAGTCGAAGCTAGGCACGTCATTCAGCTTCTTTTCCTGATATTCTGGTGGACCGATACAGAGGACATCGGAGACCGTGGAATTGGTCATCTTCAACCACAGATACAACCACTTGGCTTTGCAGTCACATTCAAATTTATTGCCCCTTAAATCACTAAAAAACAAAATGAAACACAAACGCATAGATGGAGAAACAGACAGGCCTGAGATGTTTCAGCAGTCGTCTGAAACTCCAGCATGATTTAACATCCTCATGTATTTAATACCCCCCAAAAATGAAATTTAAAAAATTTCTATTTAATGCATCCTATTTCTTGTACTTATCACTGACTTTATTTAATGATCTTTGTTGTGCATGATTTTAACTAGAGCCTGCAGAAAGCTCACAGTGCTAACCTATCACCCTACCTCCAACCTCTCCTGAAACTGTCACCACCCCATGCTGGACATGGGGAAGCGGGGACAGGGCTGACAGAAGAACACCACGCCCCAAGATGCGGGTTCTCATGAACAAAATCAGGACAGTCTAAGAAAATAGTTTTCAGGGCACCTGGGTGGCTCAGTGGGTTAAAGCCTCTGCCTTCGGCTCAGGTCATGATCTCAGGGTCCTGGGATCGAGGCCCGCATCAGGCTCTCTGCTCAGCAGGGAGCCTGCTTCTCCTCTCCCTGTCTCTCTGCCTGCCTCTCTGCCTACATGTAATCTCTCTCTGTGTCAAATAAATAAATAAAATCTTTTTAAAAAGTAAGAAGATAGTTTTCACAAACAGAAGCGAAATTTTAAGATCTTGTTAAACAATGTCCAGTGAGAAGTGACAATACTAGAAGATAAAGCAGAGGGACCTGCTGTCTTGAGAAAGGAAACCTCACACCAGCAAGCCTACCTGACCAGTGACCTAACGCTACTAAGTGTATTCCAACGTGGCAAGACCTCACTAATACAGTATAAACTATATGCTGTTTCCCACCATGCACTCTTTGTCACCAGTTTCTAACTAGAGCATAAAAGAAATGCAGCGATGGGGAGAGGGGGCTTAAAGACGTGATTAACTGGGGCACGCTGACAAGCACACATAAACTTAATTTTCCTTACTTACAGTTCAATCAGAGAGTCTAAATCACTGAAGACGTCCCTTGGGAGTGCTTTTATGTGGTTATTGGCCAAAGAACTGGAACAAGAAAGTCATATTTTAATGTGGTTATTATCCTCATGCCCTGTCATTCCAAAGTCCCTGAAACAAAGCTAATGATTTAAAACAAAGCTCTAACCCTCTTCAGCACAACACGGTTCCATTTCTGGCTTTGCGCATTGGTACAGAGATAAACAAATGAGTTTTGTTGTACAAAGGCGGCATTATAGATGCTGGAATACAATGTAAGATTTTTTGCTTTGTTTTTTAAAGAAGCAGTGATTAAGCTTTTTATATACATCTCTGAAACTTTGGATGGCATCTTATGTATCTCAGAATAAAAGTCAAATCCCTTTGATGGCCTACAAGACTCACCATTGTCACGTTACCCCCATTCCCACTTACTGGTGGCCCGAATCTCTGACTACTCAGAACACCCACTCGGGCCCCCGTGCTATAGCTCAAACGGGCATGGCCCGCTCCACCCCGAGGACTCCGAACTCGTGATTCGTCTGCCCGAACATTGTTCCTCCAGCTACCCACACAGCCCATTCCAACACACAGCTCGCTTTCCTTTAGGTCTCCCCTCCCCAATCACCCCTTCCCTGGCCTCTTCCATCTCCCTTCCCTGTTCTGTTGTGCCTCACTGCACGGCTGTCGCTTGGCATACTACCTATTTTAATGATCTATTCATTTATCGGCTGTGTATTCTCCCTATACATAAGGGAGACAGAGATCCCCACATGGGGACAGAGATTTTTGGGTTTGTCCACATCTGTATCCTCAGCATCCAAACTGTGCCCAGCATGTAGCAGCTACTCACTAAGTCTTTGTTGAATGAATGAAGGAAGCACTCAAGTGAGAAAGGTAAAAGAAAAGGTGTATAGTCTTGTCCAAGAAGTTCCCTCATAGTCTAAGTGAATTCTATGAGTTGTGATTCTAAGAAAGGATTCAGTAAATACTCCTTCTCATAATGATGCTCAGCTCCATGATAATATAAAAATCGTAGTGAACTAAAATGTTTAAAGAACAACTGATTGTGATCAATTTTATCTTCTCACTAAGGTTGACCAGAAACCATGTTACATTTTTGCTCTTAGTGTCGAAAATGTTTCCAAAACGTCCTAGTCTGCTCTCCCTCTCCAGGAAGAACGAATATCGTCAACCCTCTTTCTGATGATTCAGGATCATGCAGAGCCCTGTCATCATCCTGCTGAAGATGGATGTCCTTGGTGCTGGGCTGTTGACGTAGAAAGATGCTGGGTGTTGAAAGACACACATCAAGTCTATGCTTCCCCCCCGGGGCATCGTGCTCTAACTGGAGTCAGCCAAGAAACCGATGCCTACTTTTGTTTTCTTTTATACGGGTGAGGACAAACAGCAAGACACATAAATCATAAACACACCGGCAAGTCAGCACCAACCTCTTTAAAATATATGTATGAAATTAGTCTTTTGTAGCCTCGTACTGATCCATGGCAGAAAGCAGAATTAAAGAAATGGGCCTTCCTCCCTCCTTAGCATCAGCTCGCAGAGAAAGCTTTGAGCCCATTTTAACCCGAACATGTTTGCTGCTAAGATACCAAGAGACTATGTATGGGGAGACCGAATCATTTCAGAATAATGTGGCTTCCCACCTAGGTAATCACGAATGGGTTAAAATACAATTTCATGTATTCTTTTACCTTTCTTTCCTAAATGATTTATTGGTACATTTTTAAAGATGTTGGAAAATAGGCTGAATATGGGATCAGACTGAACATGTCCTAGAAGTAGCTTTCTGAAATTTAAAAAAAAAAAAAGATGTTTGTTTTGCTTTTTTGTTGGTTGATGGTCACTTTTTCTGGAAAGCCCAATAGCTTTTTTAGCTAATTAAAGATTAATTATTTAGCTAAACATTCTTAGCTAATTGAAACGTATTGTACTGAAGTGACAAGAATAGATGGGCTGGTCAAAGCTAAAAAGGCAGTATGTTTAGCAACCTTTCCAAGTGTTCAATTTAGATTTCAGAAAGCCAAATTATTTAGATGGACTATCCACCGCACTCATGCTAAGTGCATAACATCTCACTTTCCACTTCATTTTGTCTACAAATTTATGGCACTTATTTCATTTCTAAAACTACTTAACGGCAACCTGTCCCTTGGGCTTTCTAGGACTGCTGGAAAACAAATGTCCTAGATTTTAGTTACCGATTGGGACTGCTTCTTCAGTGCTTTGAAACCTGATCTGTGTTTCTTGAGAACAAGAATGTGAGCCTGTAGGTGTTGGGAAAAATCATAAAAGATAAAAACCAGATACTTAAACAAATTCCAGGTAGTGACTTCTGGCTCTTGTTGCTTAGAAGTTTATGGAAACTGGGAGGAAATAGGGAGTATTGGTTCATTCTTTAAACAGTGTATTAAATGCTTTAATTACTACCTACATCTCCAGCCTCAGGAGCCAATTTTGAAAGTCACTCAACTTGCCCAGAAGCAAAGTATGTAAGGAAAATCCAACTTGGTGAGGAACCCATCGATCAACCAGGGAATGAGAAAGAATGTAGTGCTGGCTTTCAGCTCTGAACTAGATGCCGGGGGAAGAACAGAGCTAACGGACCATCCGGCCTGGGCCCTGCCCTCAGGGAGCTTTCAGCGCAGCCGGAGGGGGATAAAACTGACATCATGGAACAGTACCAACTAGTATGGCCACTGCCAAGGTCAGGTGTTGGGGTGCGGAGTCAGAGCAAGGGCTACCGGAAGGGCAGAGGGGAGATCAAGAATGGCTCTGGGAGGAGATAGAACTTAATCTGGACTTTGAAGGAAAAGCATATTACAGGAGACAGAAGGTAGAAGAAACAACATCCAGGGCAAGGAGAGGAGGTGAGGAAAAGCCAGTAATAGGATGAGTTGGGTGTGCACGGGGGTCCGCTGAGAGATCAGCTTTCCGCAGACATTTCGGGAAATGAGGCCGGAGAGCTGGGGAGAGGCGGGTTCCGTAGGCTTGACTGTAGGATGGCAGTGCACACTGGGACGGGTGTATTATTGCATCGGGAGTACTCTGGACCTGGGGCACCTGGGTGGCTCAGTCCGTTACACATCTGACTCTTGATTTTAGCTCAGGTTATGATCTCAGGGTCATGAGATCGAGCCCTGTGTTGAGCTCAGTGCTGGAGCCTGCTTGATTCCTCTTTCCCTCTCCCATTATCCCTCCCCCTGCCCCACACTGCATGTTCTCTAGCTCTCTCTTTCCAAAAAAAAAAATAATAATAATAATACCCGAAGGACTCTTGCTTTCTACATGTCACACAGAATAAGAGGTGCCTCTTAACACATCTGCACACACTACATATACATGGGGTTGTGTGCACAAACAAGAAGCACACAGTTATGCACACACACACAGTATATACACATATCTACCCACGTGCAGGAGTCCACGCATCCCAGAGCAAACGTGTGCAAAGATATGCAAATACACATGCACAATACCTGCATGGCCACACCTGTGTTCAGACCAAGGCTCCATAGCCAATTGGTCAAATGAAAATTAACCTCTGGGCTAACTCAGCCAGTCACGTGGGCTTTGCTTAGGTTCATGACCTGCCCAGAGCTTCTGCTCAAAAACAAAGCCCCTCATTCCTGACTTCTGGCAACCAGATCTATCTGGCCACAGCTGTTCCTCCCCAGACACGCACAGCTGTCTTCTTAGCAGACCCTGTCTGGCTGCCCGGACTGCCAAGATTCCTCAGCAGTCCATGAAGAAAGTGGAGACTCCTTAATGAGTGGAGGGAGGCAATGATGTTGCTGTTGATGATGATGATGGTAACAATGCCAACCATACCTTGAACCCTTGAGTGTTTACCAAGGGTAATGGTCCGGATGCTTGGCAAGCAAGCATTAACCCACCATGTGCAACAGTCCTATGTGGTCAGTGTAATTACCTGCATCTTCAGGATAAGGAAACTGTGGCTCAGAAAGGCTAAGAGCCGTGTTAATAAATGACGGCCTTGAGATTTGAACCCAAGTCTACATGACTCCAAATCCATTATCTTAACCTTTATAGGAATATGTGGATTTGGTATCTGGGTTCAATCTGAAAAAACAAAATGAAACAACAACAACAAAACAAGACTTTTCCAGAAAGGAAGGAAAACCTGGAGCAATAATGGCAACAAGAGACTGACACTCTCCGGCATCGATGGTGCTGATCCAGATGTTTGGACCTCCCTCCCACGCGCCTCCCTCAGCTCCTGACTCTAGGAGCTTTATTTAACTCCTGCAGGCCTTCTGCTTGGTAGAATTCCAGAATCAAGTGCTCCCTGAGCCTGTTGGTGGGCACCTTTGGCTGTATCAGGACTGAAATGATGATCTGCTTAGATGTGTATCAGTCAAGGTTGTACCTGCTGCTCATTCTAGCACCCCTGCCCCAACCCCCCCACTCAACGTCCCGCATCCCCCCAATTTTCTTTTTATCACCAAGATGAGACACGTTATCTTACTCAATCACAAAGTATCTATCATGCGCGTGGGACCTAACTCCTGGCTAATAAATTGCTCCTACCAAGACAATGACTACTTTTGCATTTTCATCAACAAGACCACAGTTTTTTCCAGTTTCCTAAGTTTGCCAAGTGTGTGTACTTGCTTCATTCTGATATGCCAATTCAAATCAATTTGTTTAATTTCTTTTCCTCCAGAAAGCTATTAAAGAAGCCAGAGAGCTTAGCTTAAGCTGCAGATTAAGCCAACATAAAAGAAAAAAGCTATTTGCATTCAAATTAGAGCAACCACAAAAATGTCTCTATTCCACCTCATCCTAATTTTGATCCCGCATTCAACACTCTTCAATGAGTCATGGAAGCCTCAGTTCCCAAATCTGTAAAATGGAGATTCTCTAAGTATCGTCAAAGATAAAGAAAAGAAGGCTCATGAAGCACGCGAGCCTATGCCCGGCACACAGCAGGTATAAGTGTGTGAAGGTTTCCTCCCCACCTCCTCCCTAAGTGGCCGCCAGCCCCACGAGGCTCAGCGGGCTCCTTAAGCCCCATGAGGTCATGTGGTCCACACCAGCCAATCAGGATGATGGAAAAGATCCTAAAGCCAAGTGTGTGAGTAATGACACTGGGCTGCTGTCCGATCAACAACATGGAAACCTTTGGGGCCACCTGGAAATTGGTTTCCTTGAGAGAATGTTACCAATACAGATAGCACAGTCAAGAAAAAGCAAGGCACCAGGAAGTGGACTTTATTCCATCCACGAAAGGACCCACGACTTGGGACTTACAGGTGAGTCAGGTCACGGAGGCCACGGAAGGCATTTCTTGAAATGGTTTCTATTTTGTTCCCTTCTATGAACCTAAAGAGAAGAGCAGTAGCATTCAAGTGAATTTTCTCGACTTAGTATCTCTAAAAAATGATATTCAAAATAAAATCTGAAAGCACGCATGAATCTAAAACATTCGTCTCTGAGGCTTAGGTCAGCCGCACCAGCTGCCAAGTGGGAGCTGGGTTCGTGTGCAAGAATGCTTGCACACCAGCGTCTGTTCTGTGCTCCTTCCAGAAACAGCATGGAAGGCTTCACATTCAGAGCTGGCAACACGGGTAAAAACATCTTGGGGAAAAAGAAAGACAAAAAAGAAAGAAAGAAAGCCCTATACAAAGACAAGAAATTCTTAAACCTCTGCAAGATTGGAATGCTTCCAGACATCTTCCCTACTCCAACCTTCTTACATTTCACAGTGCTTGGCTATTAATACTTTCATTAATATCGTCGTCTCTTGAGGGGAGCCCATTGTTTTACATCTCTGCCTTCAAGTTTTTGCCGAGGGAGAATTCCATTAAGCTCAGCTTCTGGCAAACTTGACTTCAGCTTGTCCTACACAGTCTAATCTCCGAACAAATGGGTAACAAGGCAAGGATTCTCTCAAGATCTCTAAGCCACTAGAAAATAGGAACTATAATGAGGTTGAGCATGGGCCAGACTTCTTGCTCTGTGCTAACTTGGCTCAGGGCTTGCACACAGGACTTAGCGGTAATAACTCTGACCATGCTTTCAAGTCTTTATGGGAAATACATGAAGCGAATGCACTTCCAACTATTCCCTAAGACCACAGCGAACTACATTTTAATTTATGGCATCCCATGATACCAAATGGAAGAGGCTCTTTTTGTGAGATGGTCCAGGGGAGAGGCTTTGCAACATGATGCCACTCGTTAGTGAAATAGTTCTTGATTCTGACATCTTTTTTATGTCTATTTTTTTAATCGGGGATCTATTCGGTAATAGAATTCAGAATAGACTGATAAGCGAACTTCCCCTCAATAACCTTGGCAGTAAGATGAACTGCTCACAAGAGAAAACTGATAGCTTTACATTCGCTACCCCCATTGGCTGTTCCTGTGTTTTGATAGAACCTGGTTAGGCTTAGAATTTCAGTCATACCCCGCTTTCCATATTATGTATACTATCAGGCTGTTATGAAAGTATACAAATTACGTGTACTCTGGAGGAAGAATTCCTCCAGAGACCTCTTTCCTAAGGACATAAAATCAGCAGAGTTTTCTTAGACCCAGGATGTGTTTCGAATTCAAACATCTACCTTTTAACCTCAGATAAGAAAGCAGAGACGAGGCTTTAAAAATCTTTCTGAATGCTAAGTAAGGAAATCCCATCTGATAGCAGGATTAATATTATTACAAAGTTACAAAAGACAAGGATGAAAGCATTTAAGGGAGAAACGGACAGGAAGGGGGTGGGGAGGGGCAAATCAGAAAAGAAATCAGGAAACGAAATCAGAGTACAGGCAAAGCTCATTGCTAGGGGAAGAAAACGGCACACCTGAAAAGGGAAAAAAAAAACCCTCTTCTTTTAAAGAAGAAAAAGTAAAATTAAACTCTGATCAGCAGCTCACAGGAGATACTGCAAATGGGATATAGGAGAGCCAATTAAAAACATGAAGGTGTATCCCCATATAGGGAGACTTTACTTAAAAATAAGTAACGCTCGGAATCCTTCAGTTTTATTTCTGGCTGATCAGCAAATCCATGCCTAGTTATGAGAGGTAAAAATATCCAACGCAATTTCCAATTGTGCTTACTACATGCCAAATTAAATGTCAGCAGAGAATGAGTGAATATCTTTCCTTCTTTGTTTGCCTTCACCCGCTTTGTCTCCAACATCCTACTGTCCCAGCATGTTTATACACAAGTAAACTATAAAAGGTCAGTGCTGAAAAGAGAATGGGGTTTTCTCCATTTTCTCCACCCCTAAGCTCTCTGAGAGATGCTGTTCCTGCTTGCAGAGCAATACGGAGATTCTGTGGACACACCAAATACTCAGCAAAGAGACAAAGCACCGAACTTACAGGTATTCAAGATGGAAGAGTCCAGCAAAAGCATCATCCCGGATGATGGTAAATGAGTTAGAATTCAGCAGTCTGAAAGTAGAGGACAGATTTCAGTGCAGAGATGGACACCTTGAGTAACAGAGCGAAACCCTTTCTTTTTCTTTCGCAATGTTCTGATCCAGGGCAAACATGGGCTCTTCTCAGACTAAGACTAGCTCTTTAGCCCGACTCACAGATGCCGATGAACAGTGGCAAGTGGATTCCTTTTGGCTAGATTTTCTGGTCACCGGCACTGCTCCACACTTTCTCCCCTGTGGGTCTCAGTAAATAAGACCTGATAGCTGTTATCTCAAAACATTCTAACCCTCAACACCACTGAACACCCGGTGAATGCTTTATCATGCACAAGTAATCATGGACTCAGAGATCTCAAAGGACCCGATCCGACTCTATTCTTGGGGTAATTTGTGCCCAGAGAAGTTAAGTGACTTGACCAAAGTCACACAGCTGAGACCAAAAAAATAAAAATTTAAAAAAATTTAAAAATCCTTTCTTCTATATTATACATTCCCATGAGAAATAATTTTTAAAAAAGCTTAAGAAATCCTCAGAAGAATCTTTATCAGCACATAGGCTTCTATTAGTCACCACTTAAGTCTATTTGGTGAGATACCTAAAATTGTATCTCCAGCATATGGGAAATATATTTTAATAGAACTATAATTCCCAAGAAATTATAGATTTTAAAACATTAAGTACAGTGTTATAAGTACGTCCATAACATTTCAAGAACAAAAATATCCACATTAAGTTTATTTAGGATGAGAAGTGACCTCCTGTTGCTGACTTCTTCATACTCTTTCCATAGTGCATTGCTGATTTTTAATCTCATCTCAAATTTAAGAAACAGAACAAACAGAATGAGCTATGTACTCATGACTTTGCCTATCACTAACTTGCTTTTGAAAACTTTTTGGACATTTCTTTTCATCAGCAAACAATAACTGAACTGGGATACCAGGCATGACATGAGTACTCGCCGAGAGTGGCTCGATGCGGAGCAGTTCTGAGTGTGGGTTAGAATTCCGGCTGGGGCGGAAGGGGGTTGGCTGGGTGGCTCGGTTGGTTGAGCGGTTGAGTGTATGACTCCTGATTTCCTTGATGTTGTTTGCCTCAGGTCATGATCTCAGGGTCCTGCCACGGAGCCCTGTGAGGGGCTCCGCGCTCAGTGGGGAGGCCTCCTGAGATTCTCTCTTTCCCTCTCCCTCTGCCCCTCCCCCAACTCAGGTGCACGTGCGTGTGTGCTCTCGAGCTCTCGCTCAAATGAATAAATAAATCTTAAAAAAAAAAAAGAATTCTGGCTGGGATTTTGGACAAGTTACTTAACTTCTCTGAGCCTTAGTTTTCTTGTCTGTCAAAGGGGCAAATGAAAATACTCTCCTTGTAGGGATGATTAAATAAAAGTTTCCATATAAATGTAGAGTATGCTGCCCAATCGTTTACAGGCTCAGTCAACTAAAAATACTTCTATTTCCAGAGACACACAAAGAGTTTACAACGTAGGTTTTCTTTTAAAGGGAGGTGTCTGGGAAACACTTCGTTTAGGTGAAATTCAGGCCTTCATGCCGTGTAATCATGTTCCCCGGTTGCCAAGTACAGGTGTTAGGATCTATGATAAAGTTCTTGAGGAGAACGTGTGTCGAAAGAAGGAGGGGGCACTGAGCAAAGAGCCTGAGACTCAGCTGGGTGGGGACACCACAAGACAGTTAACACCGAGAGTTTATTGGGATATTTAAGGAAGGACGGACACCACAGAGGCAGAGATGGTTTCTCCCAGGACTGCACCTTCAGGATCCCCATTTTCAGAGAGAATTTCCCATACTCACAGCAGCTGCAGGGAAGGCAGATGGGAAAACATTCGGTCCTTGATTTCCGAAAATGTTCCATTTACCAAGCTCCTATAGGCAAAAGAAAAGCAAAACAAGGCCTAGGATTTTTGGGGTTTTTTTTAGAAGGGATCGCAGGCTGGGCAACCAGTCCTTTCCTCCACCTGTATTCAAACTCCTCCGTGCAGGATGAGGCTTAAAATAGTCAACCAGGAGCTTCTCAGGGGTAGAAACGAGAAGAGTCAAGACTTCTTCCAATGAACTGGATCAATATGAAAACTAGTCTGAATAATAGAAACCTTTACCATCCATCTAGTTCCTCCCACAGACATTATCTCAGCAAGTTTAAATCAATCCCCCACTTCCTTTTCTTAACTACAGGAGGCCCTGGCTGAAAATGGATAATTGCTTCACCTCTGGCCATGATTCTGTTTGTGTAGACACAGCATTAATGTCAGCAGGGGGAAACTCCAGGGTAGGATTAAGCTTTCCCCTTGGGAGCACATCTCTGAAAGACACTCAGCACACTTCTGATGAAATGCACTGTGAAAGCCTTGGGGGAAAACCCAAGAGACACCTGAACTTGAACGTGCAGTGGAAGGCAATGCCGCCTGCCAGATATAATGGTCAACGCAGGGGACAAGCTGCTTCACTATTTTTGCGACCACGTCCCCTATCCTTTCTGGCCACAGCAGGACCTCCGCACATTAGTTCAAAGTTATTTCAGTTAACATGCGGATCAATTAAGCAGCCGCTATTCTTTAAGGATTCTAAAAGGATTTAACAAGGGGAATTCCAGTTTCTGGAATCCTCCATGTCACATGATTGAGCAACGTTAGGAATCAAAAAGGCCCTCGTTCCTGCCAGCCAGGTCATCCAGAGTTTCTAGAATGCAAATGGGAACCCCTTCACGCCTGGACCTTGCCTGGGGCGGGAAGCAGGGGAGTTGTGGTACAAGGGACTTGAGCAACTTCGCCCCTGGGATTCCCTGCCTCTGTGACAGAGTAGGCATCACACCCGCACCTGGCCTGGAAGGAGGAAGTTCTTTCAGCGGGAAACATTTCCCAGCAGTAAAGCTATGGCGCGGTAGCCCCTTCCACTCCCACTAGGAGAGCCCCTTGTGGGGCCTGGAGGGCTGTGTGAGGGCAGGTGGAAAGCATCTCTTAGCAGGTGAAGAAATAAGATGGAACTCTTCCTGTCAATTCCTTCAGCGCTGAAAAAGCAGCCAGCATAATGTGTGGTGGGGAGAGGGGCATGAAGCTTGTGAACTCCGGGCGAGATAGTCAGGCTGCCTTCCAGAGGTTGGCCCCTGGCCTGGGTGCCCCACATGCCCCAAAGCTCTGCCAACCCCTGTGCTCCCCTCTTCCAGGCCTCAGGAGGTGGTCCCCCACTTCCAGAGGCTGCATGCCTTTACTCGGGTTCTTCCCGACCTGCAGTGTGGACGGGTCGGGAGGAGGCCACGGTGTAAACCACAGCCCCAGACGCGAGGTGGGTCGGTGAGGCCTCATCCCTCCCCTGTTTACGTTCATTCCAGTCACGCTCGGCTGCACATGCACGCCCCTACCCAACCACCCCTCCTCACACACCCCCTCCTCTCAAACTTTAATGCACCCCCAGAATCACCTGGGACGCCCAATGCAGACTCCAAGTCTCCACTCCTGAGACCCGGCTCCCTTCAGTGCGGGCCCGGAATCTGCATTGGCACGAGCTCCCCCAGGCACGTCTGAGGCGGGTGGCCCGCGGGCCACACTTTCAGAAACCCTGCCGCGGGGACTTGTCCGGGTTCCCAGGCTCTGGGGCTCGGGTTCCTTCCACCCTCCCCAGGGCCCGCGACTCCACCCACGTCCCACAGCGCGCCCCCACCCAGACGCCAAACAGGGGCTGGGAAGTGGGGTCAGGGTCGCGCGGTCCCAGCGCCAGAGGCGACTCCCCGGCGGCGGCGGGCGCAGGGCGGGGCGGGGACTGGAGGGGTCCCACTCACTCACAGGGAGCTGATGTCGCCCGGCACGATCTTGGGCACCCAGGAGGAGCCCACGCAGATGATGGACTCCTTGGTACAGCTGCAAGTGGCGGGGCAGCGCGCCAGCCGCCTCACCTGCGCGCCCGGCGGGATGAGGCACGCGGCGCTGAGCAGCAGCAGCAGCCGCCCC
>LNAC01000011.1:2051117-2064760 GCA_002007465.1 Ailurus styani | reverse complement strand
GTCCCTCCTGGGGCCGCGAATGATTTGGGGGAGGCCCGGGGCTCCTTTCAGCGGGGACGAAGTGTGAGGCCAAAAAAAAAAAAAAAAAAGTAGGACCGCGGGAACTGCCTTGATGGCTGGGTGCTTTGAGAGTACAGGATTTTGAGCAGCCTTTATTCATTTTTAAGAGAAGAAATGAAGTGAACTTTGCCCTTGAGTTCGGCGGGGTCCGGCGCCCGCTCCGGCAGCACCCGGGGGGTGACCGAAGCCAGCCACCTTTCCCCGCCGGAGGGGCGCAGGACCGACGAGCGGCTACAGCAGTGCACGCCCCTGCCCGCGGCTCCGGGGCCGGCCCTGGCTCGCTACAGGGCGACAGAGGCTCGGAAAGTTTTCCATCGCCCGGCAGGCTCCGGGGCACGCACCCACCCCCGTGGAAGGACGGACATCAGTGCGGATTGAGCGCCTGATACGTCCCAGGCGTCGTACATTCCGTCCTCCGCTAACTTTTGGAGGCAGGTCCCGTTCATCTCCCCAGTTCACTAATGAGGAAATCGAGGCACAGTAGCTGGCTGGAGGTGGAGGAGTGAATGGCTGAGCAGGGATGGGCATCAGAGCAGGATGGGGACTGGGACCCTCCGGAGCCCCTCTTCCACTCAGCGCATTTGATACACTGAGCTTGAATCTTACCACAAGGTGGTGTGACCCGGGGAAAGCAAAGAAAATGGCCAAAGCAGAACCAAAATAATGGCGAAGAGCCCAAACGGCTCGGGGTAGAGAATCAAAGGCACCATCCTGGCTACTAACCAAGGAAATTTGTATGTTAAGATACACCCAGAGGGGCGCCGTGTGGCTCAGTGGGTTGAGCGTGGGACTCTTGGTTTTGCCCCGCGTCCTCATCTCAGGGTCATGAGATCCAGCCCTGCGCCCAGCTCAGTGTGGAGCATGGAGCCTGCTTAAGATTCTCTCTCCCTCGCCCTCTACCCTTCCCTGCTCTCTAAAATAAAATAAGTAACTAAAATCTTAAAAGAGAGAGAAAGAGAGAGAGAGATACCCAGAAAAAACGGTACCTGATGGAAAAGGTTATTACTATTGGAATCATCAATTATCGATCCCTCACAAACATTCGAGCACAAACTGGGCTGGCCACTGTGGGAGGGGACAAGAGGACAGGCCCTAGGGATCCCCAGGGGTCTAACTGGGCAGAGAGCCCTAAGGAAGTCATTCCACATGGTGCCTGGGGGTTACGGGCTGATCAGGAAAAGTTTGGGAGCTGAGTGCTGGTTTGTTATGGGCAGCTTCACAGAGGAAGCTGGACATTCATTGGAGGGCACTGTTTCTCCAGCACCAGCATCCCTGTCCATTAGCTTCCATTCATCACCATCTAATTGTCACATCTACTCCGAGAAGGGGGTCTTCCCATTTAAGAGATGGGAAAACTGAGCTCAGAGATGGTCTTCTCTTGGCCAAGGTCACACAGGACCCAGCCAGGAGGAGCCTCCTCCAGATCCGGCCGCTGTGTCAGGCCCTCACTGCTGTGTTGGCAGGCCTTGCATGGAGACTTTCCTCAGCAGGGCCCAGTGCTAGGACCTGAGGACACAGACTCTCAGGAGGGCAACAGCCATGTGGACCCACCGTCACGGATGTTTGTCCTGCACATCTGAAAGACACCAGGCTTGGGAGGGATTAGCCACTGCATTATGGAGAGGAGGAGTGAGGCTTTCCTGGCATGGGGTCTTCCTGTTGTACCAGGAGAAGAAACTTGGGCTCTTAGCCCTGTGGAGTGGAGTGAGGGGGAAGGGTAAAGAAAGTAAACCCCCCATCCCCAGAACTAGACAGGTCTGGGTTAGTATTCCAGCCTACCACTCATAGGCCGTAACTGTGGGCAAGTGATAATCTAAGCCTCGATTTCCTCACCTGTAAAATGGGAGCTGTTTGTATCCATTGTTGGGAGTCAATGGTGACCAAGAATGCGCAGCACCCAATGCCACACAGGAGGGACTGGATATTTGTCCAAGGGTCTCTGTGATCTTGCGGGCAGGGCAGTTCTCAGCAAAACCTGGGATTGGAAGTGAGAGATGGAGGCCAAGAGGAGCTCTAAAAGGAGATGAATTTTCCTGACTTTTGTGCCTCCATTTTATTCAAGGACAAGGACACAGTCTAGCACGTGGTTCTCAGAGGAGATGCTTGGCCATATCTGGAGACATTCTGGGTTGTTCCAGTGGGGCAGGTGCTACCAGTAGCTAATGTGTCATGGTCAGAGACCCTATTAAACATTGCAGAGCAAAGAATGATCCAGACCAAAATGTTACTGGTGGCAAGGTGGAGAGACCCTTGCCTAGTGTCCTGGAAAGACCCTTGGCATGAGAATTCTGGAAATTCAGACCTAGGCCTGGCTTCACTATTCGTAAGCAGGCCTTTGGTCATATCAGTGCCATCTCCAGCCTCTATCTTTCCATCTGTAAAATGGGGGGAGGGTAATCAGACCTTCCTCTCTCTTTCCTAAGTGAATGTGACATGTCATCATTATTATTGTCCTTCTTCTCCCTAACCTGAAAAACTAGAAATTTCCTGGGAGGAAGAGTGCCGAGAGAAGACTCGGGTAGGGTAGCAGAGCTGGCAGGGTAAGACTTTGTTTCGACTCTGTTAGAGACACCGAGTGAAAGCTTGTAAATTATAAGGTGCAGTTTATAAATTAAGATATAAAAATGGAAATGCAGATTACTTTGGTTTGGTTCCAAGATCTTCAGCAGTTAAAAAAAAAAACAAAACTTAACAGACAATCAGAGAGACACAGTCTGTTTCCAGGAAATAGCAAGAGTTTTTCAAAATGTAAAAATCCTTGTTCAGATGTACACTTACTCCAGCTGTGTCTTCCGGACACGAGCAGGCATTCCTGTAGGGCTTGGAATGGCAGGTGGAGGCAGCTCAAGGCATTGTTCATTCATTTCCCTTCTCATTCAACCACCTGTCAGTTCCTTTGGTCCACGTTGTTTGAGAGCCCCCTACGTGCTGGGTTGGATTTAGGCGTGAAGTCGAAGTTATGTCAAGAATGACTCCCAGGTTTCAGCTTGAGCCAGTGCTGGATGGAAGGCACCATTTCTTGAGATAAGAAAGCCAAGAAGAGAGTTTGACTGGGAGAGTGATACCAGCAGTTTAGTTATTGGAGATGTTGACTCTGAAATGTCCAGAAGGTACCCACGTGTGGCTGAGTTGGCAGCGAACTGAGCAGTGTGGATAGCAAGGAAATGATGGGGGGAGGTGGATGGGAAACCTTCATACCCTGGAGAAAACATGGATTCCTCCTCAGTAAGCCCTCAATGTAAAGTTGGTTGATTGAATGAGGGAGTGAATGAATGACATTTTGGACATACAGACATTCAAGAGAAAAATATCTCTCAGGTGCAATCGGCAAGGAGCACGGGAAATCTTACAGAAGGGTGTGAATCTAAGAATATTGCAGTTTGGGGATCTATTTTTAGACCAAAAATAATCTTCAAATCCTAAGCCGAACTGCAAATCTTATGAATCTTAGAGACCTCATCATGTTTCTAATCCCCCTCCCCTATTTTCAACCAATCTCTACCCCACCCCCAGCTGACCTTCTCCCCAGAACCCTAAGCTTTGGAAAGGCTTCCCTAATGTCAAACATTTCTGGCTCGGAGGCTTGCTGTGGCAAAGGAAGAAAAATTATCCATCTAAACCTCAGAAGCATTTGGTTTGAATGGCTACAAATTGGGTTCCCTGGAGTAAAAATTTTAAAAAGTCTCATCAATTTTTTTTTAGTCAAAGAGTGTGCCAATCCCTCTTTGACCACGTCACCCCAATATGCCACTCTTGTGGTTGGCTGCTGGTCAAATGTGGATGCCGTTCCTGCCTTCCACCATTTCCTCTCTTCATAAACTCAGTGGGTGTTACAAGCCTGGAATTCATTCCAAATTTGCCCCAACTGGCCTCTTGAATTCAGTCATGTTCTCGAAGACTGCCTGTGGGTATCTCATGCGGCTTCCTAAATCAGAGGAAAGGCCCTCAGGACCCTGCCCGTGGTGTCTTGTGACCCTTGCTGCCTCTGCCTCAGCACCAGTGTGGGATATTTCTCACCCAGCATCAGCTGCTCCTTCTCATGACAGTAGGTCATGATTTTGCTTTTGAGGGAATGACTCCTCAGCATTCAATCCATGTGACTTGATGAATACTTCCATCTCCTGTTGCACATGTCAGGACTAGAGCTTTCCAGAACATTCCATTCTTCCAGCTTCAGTGACTGGCTTAGTCAAGAACACATTACCCTGCTGGAGCAATCAGGGCTAACAAAAATCCCTTGTCAGGGTTTTTGCTTGAAACATCAGGAAGCAGTCTCGCTTTCCCACTGGCCTAGGAGTTGTGGTCACAAGCCTGGGAAGTGAGCCTGAGAACCTGCCTATACTGAGAAAGACATCCATCTGGGGGAGAGTTCTCTACGGCATCGCGCCTCCGATCAAACTATCCCATTCAACTCTGCGGTAAGGTGGGACCGTAGATCCCCTTATTTGCTTCTTTAGTCAAAGTATGGGCTTTGCTCTATTGCAACTAAATGAATCTTAACTAGCCTGTTCAGACATCAGGCCAATGCTGTCATGCTAAATTGAAACTAGGAAGCAGGTAAAACTCCACATCCCCAGCTGTGCCCCTCAACGTTCTTTCCCCTTACTCTCCAACTTGGTGATGTCCTTTTTCTTTCCCTTTGCAAGGAAAATTTTTAATTTTTGCATTGTATGGGTCATTTTTCTTCTTGATCAATACTGCCAGAGTTTTGTCTGTTGTTTTAGTTTGCTCCAGGAATCACATTATGCTTGTGTTGATTCTCTCTACTCTGTCTTTTTTTCCTCCCTCATTACTATATGTTCTCATCTTCATCATCTGTTTTCTTCTACTTATTCTGCATTGTTGCGCCTTCTTTTTAAGTTAATCAGTTAGAGTAAATTTATTTTACAAGTCACTTTATTTGACAAGAGTCACTTGTAAGGGCTAACTTTATGTGCTAACTTGATGGGGCCATGAGATTGCCCAGATAATTGGTAAAATATTATTTCTGAGTATATCTACCCAAAGGTGTTTCACCCCCAATTCTTGGGCCTTCAGACAAAGCTGAATTACAGTTTTCCTGGGTCTCTGGCTTGCAGACAGCAGATCATGGGACTTTGCAGCCTCCAAAACTGCGTCAGCCAATTTCTATAATAAATCTTCTCGTACGTATCTTATTGGTCCTGTTTCTCTGGAGAATGCTGACTAATACATCTCTTTGTTTACGTTTAAAGACAGACTGCCTTAAACTCCATTTCTCGTTCCAGGAGCGTGTGCCCATCTTGGAGTTGGGTTGAGTTGATTAGAAGTACATCTGTGAGTCACAGACAGTGAGTCTGTACATGAAGTCTATCCCCGAAGATAAGGACAGTTTTCTGTGTAACAAACTTTCACAGTCTCTAATGTATAAGTCAGTATGATAATTTTATGAGAAATCTCTTTGCTCTTCTTAACAAACAGACTTAGAAATTCTACTTTAAGAGGATGAGTTACCAAATGAGTACAGATTTAACTAAAATGTTTAATAATGGGTCTGTAAATATCCTCTAAGCTCTTCTGTTATCCATCAACAGTGGTTAATCCAATGCTTTGTACTCTCAGAGGATATATACCCTTTCCAGATTCCTGCTATTGAAGCCTGTGGCCTCTCATTTCAACTCAATTTTTATCAAGACTAAATTAAAGATATTTGGGGCTTATCATTTTCCCATTCCATAGCATCTGAGTTATTCTGTGGTTTCCTGCCTCTCTGCTCAACCGACCCCAGCCCACATCGAAACGTGTTCTGACGGAAGTATCTGAAATGCATCCACATTTAATCTCAATGGCTGTTTATTCACCGGGCTGTCAATCCCAGGGAACTTTTTGTTTGAACATAGCTCTCTGGCATAGGCTAAACACCAAGAGGGAAATTTCAGACAGAGTCCGGAACTCAGAAAATGGACTAAGGCTTCCCCTGCTGTCTACAGGCCTAGCTGTGGGCCTCCTCTTCACCCCACCCATGTCTTCCAGGAAGAGCTTTTCTGAGGTTTCCAGAACTTGTCTTCAGAGTCCTCTCCATGCCTCCCTTTCCCACACTCTTCAGAATTCGGTGCTAAGAAGCTCTGAGGCTGTGGATGGTATCATGGAATGTGTTGTTGGAGGGCCCGATTGGAATTTCGGCTTCACCATTTATCACCAAAGAGACCTTCAGGTCACCCTCAAGAGCCTTGATTTCTTCTCCATAAATGGGAGGGGACAGTGCACATCGCCCTGGGTTGCTTAAATCATGAAATCAGTTGAAGAATGTGAAAATTCTTCTAAGTAGTGCAAGTTATTTAATTAAGCATTTAGGTCATTAGTCTCTATATGTTCACTGAGGACCATATCTCTGGCTATGGATATGGTTATGGATATAAACAGACCCTCCTCAAGAAGCTTAAAATGAACCTAAAGAAATAAGATGTTTCTATGTCAAGAAAGCCCGCTAGTACATTAGAAATATCTTGGTTCTTCTCCAATACTTTCTTTCCATAGCCCAAGAAACAGAATCCATGCATTTATCCAAAAACTGGAAAGATCAGTTTAATTTTTCAGGGAATATTTACTCTGTGGCTCCCATGGACCAGGCACTGTGCTAGGCTCTGGGACTACAATGATGGACATGGAAATTATGATCTAGCTGTGGATTCCTGCTGCCATTGGCCTGCCCTGTGTATGCAGCCAATCCAGGTGACATCCTATGCACTTGGATTAGCAGCCCCCAGGCAATTGGGCAGAATGTCAGGAGCCTCGCCAGGGAGCCAGAGGGTAGCATCTCCAACCCAGTCCCCTCCCATAGTACTCCCCTTACACCAGAGCAAGACCAGCTCCAGCACCGTGCTAGGACAAATATCCATCCTTTAAACCAACTTCATGCCTCCTTGTTCTTGATCATTAGAGCTTAGAATGTGTGTGGCTCCCGAAGACTGCTAATTCAGTAAGGAGAGTGGGTGATCCATCATTTAAGGAAGAGAAAGGGGGTGTGTCCACTCAAATGCTGACACTCAAGAGTGGTTATTTCAGGAGGATGGCAGTTGTAAGTCCCGAGTTTGTCCTCAGCAGGCCATCTTGGTTTATGTCAGCCCAAAGGCCCAAAAACAAAGTCCAGGGACAGTTTCTATCTCAGGCATCCGTGTTGGGATATTTATCTTTCCTCGCAGGAGAATGGAAGTAGCTCCGAAGGGTACCATGATCATGTCTGTTGTTCAAATGGTGGTTTCACAGTTAACAAGGCCTTTTCACCCCCATTATCTCAGCTGCAGCCTTCCAATAACCCTGCAATGGAAGACGTTTTCAGAGGGAGAAACTGAGGCCTGGACAGGTTAAATGGCCTACCGAAGATCAGGCAACCAACGTCCATGTGCCAAAGACTGCAGTGAACAGAGCTGTCTTACACCATCACAGTCCTGCTGGGGGAGTTGGGGCCAGGGTTAGAGATGAGTTGGAAATAAACATATCAATGCTTTCCATAAGAGTCTAGAAAGCTGAAGCCATGCCATTCCTTCCTCTTTCTTGCCCAAATTATTGGAAGATGTCTTTTATCCCCCCCTTTTCCACTATTGGTGGGAATATAAATTGGTACTGCTATGATGGAAAACAGTATAGAGGTTCTGCAAACACTCAAAAATAGAACTACCATACAATCCAGCCGTCCCATCAGTGGGTGTATAGCGAAAGGAAATGAAATCAGAATCTCAAAGAGATATCTGCACTCCCATGTTCATTGTCATATTATTCACCATAGCCAAAATATGGAGACCACCTAAGTGTCCTTTGATGGAAGCTTGTCTCTCATGTTGGACGATTGTCCAAAAGCCGTGTTGAATAGGACCATTCTTCAAGTCTTCAAGAGGTGGGTCTAGATGATTTCTAGGTGATATAGGTGATCTATAAGATGAACCTCTCCAAATATCCCCGGAAGCACTAGCTGAGGGCCAAAGAGCAGTGGGCAGAATGAAGCCCCCCTACAAAAGTCCTCTTGTTGCCAAGGAGGGCTGGTTTGTGGCAAGAATCCCCAGGAGACATGAGAGTTGCTGAAGGGGGACAAGGGGAGAGAGGAACAGACATAGTCACCCTTGAAGAGCAGGGCGAATCACGGAGCCTGCAGACCACCACACAGCCAGCTGGAAAAACTGCCCCGAGCCAGCCCTCCGCACCCTTCCCCATCCCGCAGGTCCCCAGGGTGGACACTCCAAGACAGCACTATTTATTTTTATCTATATCTCATATGAGAGGAATAATAGGATTCATCAATAATGTCTTGTTTCTGGACTCATTTGGGAAATCAGAAAATTTTCCACAAGAATAGCATGCTTTCTGATCGATTTTACTATAATATTCTGGACAATGTAATTACAGCTGGATCTCCCCATAAAAACCAAAGGACTGTTGCTGTTCTTCCTGGTATATGGGCAGGCCACTGGACATGCTTCCAAAGGCTGAAATTGGTGCTGTCGGCTCCGCTCAGGATTCTGTATCTCCTCACGTGCCATAAATGTTCATGGCTCCTGGAAAATGAGGTCAGTCTCCCTTCTGGCTCCTTCTAAGCTCTCTCGGGACACTGGTCTGCAGTGGCATGCTATTTGGAATCTTTGCAAAGCAGAAGCTGAGCTGAAATAGAAAGAAAATGCAAAGGCTTTTTTGGGGGGGTGGGGAAGAGATAATGCCTATAAAAGAAAAGATGGGGAACTGGCTGGTGCGGGAGAGACATTAGAGTGTGATGCAGACCCCCCAGATATCAGCCAACCCTGGCAAGGATTTCCAAAACAGAGCCAGCCTGTTACTGGAGTCTCCCAGAGGCAGAAATGGCCAGCCCTTGTACCACTGCCCTGCTCAGTCAAATCCAGGAGTTTCCAGAAAGAAGAGTGACCTGGCTTGCAAGCCCAGGAGGATCCCAAAGGACCTAACAGCTGGAGACTGTCAGCTAAACACATTCCTGGCCTTTCCCAAGGAGAGACCTGGACTGTGATTCTCAGGGTCAGCTAAAAACAGTAAAAGAGACATCTGGGCTTGACATGACAATTGACATGAGCTAACAGGGGATGTGGTACAAAGCTGCTACAGAAGATCTCTAGGCCTTTCTGGACGCAAGAGAATATTAGCAGTGATTGCTTCCTAGAGATTTACTGCCTAGCAGGGCCTGGTATCTGCCGCTTATTAGATTCTATTCTTTCATATGTCATCGGTTGATTCAATAAACCTCTATGGGGCAACTTTCAAGGTCTATCTATTGAGCTGCTTGAATATGGCAAAGCCTGTGAAGGACTAAGGCTATGAAGTTTGCTGACACTGAAGCCCTGCCCTCAAAGAGCTGGTACTTAGGGTCGCCTGGGTGGCTCGCCGGTTAAGCGGCTGACTTCTGATTTCTGCTCTGGTCATGATCTCAGGGTCATGATCTCAGGGGTAGTGAGGTTGAGATTGAGCCCCATGTTGGGCTCTGCACTCAGTGCTGAGCCTGCTTGTCCCTCTCCCTCCCCCTCTGTCCCTCCCCTAGCATGCTCACTCTGTCCCTGGCTCTGGCTCTTGCTCTCAAATAAATAAATAAATAAATAAATAAATAAATAAATAAATAAAATCTTAAAAAAAAAGAGCTGACACTTAAGCAACAGACANAATAAATAAATAAATAAATAAATAAAATCTTAAAAAAAAAGAGCTGACACTTAAGCAACAGACAAATGAGAGAAATGAAAGAAATCATATGACAATTGCTATTGAAAGGAATGACATTTGGGCTTGATCAGTTAACAAAAACTGAGAGGAATTCCAGAAAAATTGCTATAGAGGATCTTCATGTCTTTCTAGACCCAAGAGACTATTAGCAGTGATTTCTTCTTATACACTCACCACTTAATAGGAATTAATAACACAGACAGCCGGAAATACACGGAAGAGGCAGTGATTTCTTCTAACTTGGAAGGCTTCCCAGGACTAGCTTCCTGGAGCCCCCGATCACCGAAGCTGGGCCATGACGAATGGGTAGGATCTGAACAGACAGATATGAAGAGAGGGACGTTCTGCCTGGAGGGAACGGAGTGACCAAAGCCACTGATAAATAACAACAGCAAGAGTAACAGCTAGCACTATTCTAATGCCTGTTTGTACCAGGCAATTTATGTAAGTTTGTCTTACTTAAGACTCGATGCATCTCCACCAGGGAGGTGTTAGCATCCCCAACACACAGGGGGAGAGTCTGAGGCTCAGAAAGCCTCTCAGAGAGACCCTCTGAGGGTCTAGCACTGGAACATCTGGGTGGACGTGCCCAGGGGCCAGGTGGAAATTTGCATCTGAAATGCAGAGAAGACAGTGGGGTCAGGGAGGGGTTTGGGAGAGATGGGGAAGAGATCACTGCCGTGTTAGGAGGTGGACGTCTAGGGGTTTGCCATGAGAACAATGGGCCTGCTTACAAAAATAGTATGAGTGTGAGACTCCAAAGGTTGGCTAAATGCCTTATGGGAGGAGAAGAGCAGAATATGTTTTGCTGGGGGTTAAAGCGGGCTAGAGAAGCAAGGGGAGAGGGAAGGATGGAGACAGACAGATGAGGAAGGTCCTGCTAGCTAGAAGCCCCTTCTTCAAGACTCCCTGATCTTTGGAATAACTATCCAAAACACACAAGCTTCAGGATGAGTGATTTTTATTTTTTTAATTTTTATTTATTTTTTTTTTTGTGAAAGCCAAGAGAAGAAGCTTTCATGTCACCCACACTGGGTGACACAGAGACTCTGTCCTCAGAGCAGGGACCCAAGATGGAGGGACCTTGACAACCCAAGCCTTGGGAACTTGTGGCAATCATGGGCAGAGCTCTGGCTTTTCATGGGCTGGAGGTTCAAGTCAAATGTACCAAATTCTCTATGGAACAGGGAGGCCTTGCCTGGGCAAGAACCAGCTGAGGTTGGAACTGTAGTCACCCCTTAAGGAACTGTAACAGGGACCAAAACCACGGAAGGAGACAGCAAAAGGCAAACTAGAGACAGGATGGAGGTGACTTTGAGCAGAGAGAAGAGCCTGGGGCCTGGCTCTGCCCTGAACTGCTTGCTGGGCACTGGAAATCTGCAGAACGCCTCTGGGTCTTGTGTCTCCATGTAGAAGCTTCAGCCCCCCAGCACCCAGAGCTGTCCACTTTATGACACATGGGCTCTGGGGAAGATCGAACAAGAAAGTAGGAGCAACCTAAAGAGTTGCATGTGCTAGACAGACAAAGGGAAGTTTAGAGGAGGCAGCGTCCAGGACTGAGGCTGAGAAGGTCACAGGCTAAGAGCTGGGTTTGGTGGAGGGGGATGCCTTCTGGGAAAGTTAGCAGTAGGTCCAGATGGCTCGTCTCCAGTCTAGGAGATCAAATGTCCACGAATCCATTTTTAATAAGGTGTGTCCATTTGGGAAAGTGTCTGCCTACCAGGGTGGTGGCCCTGCAGTGTGTGCTTGGTGAGGCTGCCCACATGGCAGGCGGCACAGTCTGGCCTGGCTGCTGACCCATTTCCCAATGCCAGGTGACAGGAACCCCACTGCTCAAACTCATGGCTCCAGAGATAATCAGGTTCCAATCAAGCAGCTCTGGGAAATGATGCTCCTCTCGCCTAAACGGATGAAGGGCTTCCAAGAGGCAGGAGGAATGTGATCTCGAGTGGCGGTCAGGCTCCTTTCTGTTACTCCGACTTCGACTCTTCCAGTTGGCTCTCCTCAGTCCCCAGGCTGCCCTGTCTCCAGCCAGAGAGGACACTGGACAACATCACACACAACTTCATCAGCCAGGGGGCAGGCAGAGGGGTCCCCCTCCTCTCTGAGAGGCCCCTCCTCCACTCAGGCTCCTCAGGGACAGAGACAGCACAGGACTCCTTCATTGTCACGTCGGCCCTTAGGAGGAATAATAGCCCATCGCTCATCTTCATTCAACAGAGGCTCACCCCATACTTCATTCTCATCTTTTCTCCCATATCCTGTCTTTGCCAAGCCCTCCCCACTTTCACTCATCTGAAATGGAATCTCCATGACCCTCCATTGGTTCACGCAACTTTTCCTTCATAAGTGCTTCCCACCGCTCACCATAGTATATATTCATGGGCGGGTTTATTTGTTTAATATTGTTTTTCTCATTAGAACATCACCTCCGTGCAGGCAGAGACCTTGCCTGTTTTGTTCTCTGCTGTCTCCCAAGAGCCTACAAAAGGTCCCAGTGCTGCCTAGTCACTCAGTAAATACTGAAGATTGAGTGGATGTGTGGATGACATTGAGACAGTATGTTTCTGGGGCCCAAGGGCAGAAACGATTGTGTTTGGTTTACTCTTCTGGTCCCAGTGCCTCACACGGTCTCTGAATCATAGATTCTCAAATATTTGTTGGATGAATATATGAAAGAAGGAAGGAAGGACCAATGTCGATGCCAGCATCCCTGTCGTGTGACTGAGGAAGCATCCTACACAGCGCTGGGATTGGAGCACTTGGAATGGGCCCTAATGAAGAGGAAAAACCTCAGAGAGAAGTCAGGGAGGACCAAAAATGCTCTAGACTCCTAGCATCACTTGAATCTCTGGTCTAAGATGAGGAGGCTCCTGTCACAAAGCGTGAAAATTATTGTGCTATCATCATGGGGGATGATGCTTCAGCCAAAAATGATAGACTCTGTCACCAACTGGCTTTGTTACCTTATTCACTGAACCTCTCTAGACTCTATAAAGGGTAATATGAATGAATGAATGATGAATGAATGATGCTTTAGGAAGTTTCAGTCGTTCAACCTTTCAACAGAGCATGAAAGGGATTAGATTGACTCAAAGATGTTCTTCTAGTGCTAACCATCTAAATTTTCATTTTTCAAAGTATAGAGGAAAATTTTTCACAAGAAATCAGATATATTTAAAGGCACGAGACTGAGCTTGGAAATCAATATATGACTCTTCTTCTCTTTCCCCTTCTGTCCATTCTGTTACCTTATCTAATAAAGTTCCTAGCTCATCCATATTCTTGGTTTGGGGTATTGGGTTCACATCCTCTGTTTGGATGGAGGACGGGTTCCTCTTCTGGGCTCAGAGATTAGATCTGGGGGTTCTTATTTGGTTTCTAGTCAATAAAATCTTTGTGGAGCGGTTGGGATTGTTATATCCAATTACCCAATACAAAGAGGTCCCATTGACTATCATGAAAAAGACACCTGGAAGTCACAGCCACCAGCCACCATTGACTCATGGGAGTACGCTGGAGTTGTTGCATTTGAGTGCTGATGGGGGAATGTTTTAGTAACTTGAAATCATTAAACTTGGTAACAGGCTCATTCTTCCATGTGTGCCTGAATCGTTTCATATACATCTGTGTTTATTAAAATTATTTACTCATACTTTCTTTTGCACCCAAAGTTCCCCATCAACTCTTGACTCTCTCTTTTTTTTTTTAAGATTTTATTTATTTATATGACACAGAGAGAGAGATCAGATCACAAGTAGGCAGAGAGGCAGGCAGAGAGAGAGATCAGATCACAAGTAGGCAGAGAGGCAGGCAGAGAGAGAGGAGGAAGCAAGCTTCCCCCTGAGCGGGGAGTCCGATGTGGGCCTCGATCCCAGGACCCTGAGATCATGACCTGAGCTGAAGGCAGA
>LNAC01000011.1:1898198-2050400 GCA_002007465.1 Ailurus styani | reverse complement strand
TGTCATTCCTGGGGAGGGCTCAGGCAAGAGCCGTGCTTTTTTCTGCCTGAGTGTTTGCACAAACCGTTCCCTCTACTTGGAGTCCTCTGTCCTTCCACACCCCACTCACCATCCTCTCACTTAATGAAGCCCCAGAGATGGTCCAGTCCTCAGTCTAAACACCAATTCTTTAGGGAAGCTTTTCCTGACTCCCTTAGGTAGGTCAAATGGCCCTGTCTTTATGTTTTTAATACCTGTGCTTTTCCCCCTGAGAAGTGTTGTCCGGGAGAAAGACAATGCAAGCTACGTGTGTAATTTTAACTTCTTATTAACTACATATTTAAAAGTAAGAACAAAACTGGTAAAATTAACCTTAATAATGTATTTTATTCAACTCAACTGTGTTAGCTCCTCAAGGCTACTATAACAAAGCACCACAAACTGGGTTGCTTAGACAACAGAAATGTTTTGTCTATAGTTGTGGAGGGGAGAAGTCTGAAATCATGGTATCTGCAGGGTTGGTTCCTTCTGAGGTCTAGGAAGGAAGGGTCTGGTCCATGCTACTCTTCTAGATTTTGGTGGTTTGCTCTCAATCTTTGGCATTCCTAGACTTGCAGGTGATATTTTTTCTTGGGTCTTCACACTATCTTCCCTTTATGGGAATCTCTTCCTCTTCACATGTTGTTCCTTTTATAAGGACACCCGACAAGATCACCCTACTTTGGTATGACCTCGTTGTAACTAATTACATTTGCAGTGACTCGATTTCCCAATAAAGTCACATTCTGAGTACCAAAGACTAGGACTTTGATGTAAGAATTTGGGGGGACACAGTTCAATTCATAACATCAAGATATTTAAAATATTATTGTTGCCTCAGGTAATCAAAATAAAAATTATTGAGATATTTTCGGTTTTCTCCATTCTCAGCCTTTTGGAATTCAGCGATGGACTTTACACTTACATATATACTGCTGTATTCTATACTTCACATAGTTTATTCTTATAGCACTAAATTTTCATCAGAAATATTTTATCTGTATTTAGAGTTCATAAAATTTCCAGTGGAAAACAGAGTCATGTATCCACATTTTACAGAGTAGACTTAAATTTTCACAATAACTGAATTAAGTACCGAAAGAATCATTTTCTCTTGGTATTTGCAGAGTGCAGGCACACAGTGGGCCTTCAGTCTTGAAGACAGATGTGATCAGTGGTCTATCTCACTGTGGACATGAGGGATGTCCCTTTTACTGACATTGGCGGCTGAATCTCTGACATTCCATACTTCTGGATTTTTTTCATTGTTCCATGAGCCAATAAATTATATTATTTTGTTTCTGCCAATTTGAGTTGAGTTTTCTGCCACCTGCTATGAAGAATGCTAACTATCACAGCCAACGAGATCTCATGAATTCACATGTCAGGAGTCACCATGTTCATCCTACAGATAAGGACAGGCTTAGAGAGCTGGAGCAACATTCCCAAGTTCACCCAGCCAGGAAGCAGACGCTCTAGGATTCACCCATTTCTTTCTGACTCCAGTGGGGGTGGCATTTCTTTTTTTTTTTTAAGATTTTTATTTATTTATTTGACAGAGAGAAAGACAGCGAGATAGGGAACACAAGCCGGGCGGGGGGGGGGCGTGGAGAGGGAGAAGCAGGCCTCCTGCTGAGCAGGGAGGCTGATGTGGGGCTTGATCCCAGAACCCTGGGATCATGACCCGAGCCAAAGGCGGATGCCCAATGACTGAACCACCCAGGGGCCCCAAGGGGTGGCATTTCTAACAGTCCCCGCGGCCTCCTAAGGGCAAGACACATACCAACCACACAAAGGAGGAAAGGCAACAAAATGGTAAATCAGGCTGCAGAACGAGGACACCAAAGCACAAAGCAGTAGGAAGTTGGGGGGTGAATTTTACTTCCTGTGCGTCAAAAAATGGCAATTAACTACATTCATGTACATGGAATGAAAAGAACTGGCCCTAAAATAGGGAGGCTGAGTAAAGACTCTTAAGAGATGTGCTTTAATGAGTGGGGAAAAGTAATTAGGAATTATTATGTCAATTGCATATAAATAGGGGCTCTTAAAGTATTCAAGAGTATTGAAAATAATTTGAGGTTTTACATGATTTTACCCTTCCTCCTGGATTTGCTCTTTGCCCAACTAGTAGCTCTCTGCTTGCTGATGGCTCCTTGTGATGCCCACAGAAAACGGATCCATTTGAAAACTTACACTAGGACTTGGTGAGCTTTGTTCTGCCCACTTGATGAATCATTTGGGACCTACCAAACTTCAGAATGAAGTGGAAGGACTTCCAGAGAAAGGAAACTGTTCATCTTAGAGGATAGAAGGCCACACATGGAGACACGAGCCTTTTCCCTAGCAGAGCCTGGGAGGTCCAATCTCATGGAGTATCGCATCAGTCCTCACACACTTCTCCCCGATGGGAGAACTGAGGCTCAGAGAGGTTAAGTAACTTGCCCAGGTCATGCAGCCCATAAGCGACAGAGCTTGGCTTCACTGCCCCTTACCGGCCCAAAGATCAACATTTAGAGAGCCTGATGGTTTTTCATTTTACATTTCTTTCTTGTTTTCCTTTAGATCTCCCCTAGTGCTTTGTTACATCTGTGTAATTCCTCCAGGCCCCACCACCTTGTGTTCTCATAAGGAGGCATGGAACACTAATGACATAACCAGATGTGTTGACAAGCAGGTCCCCAATGCAGGAGCTCTGGAACCCTTGAGATGTCAGAAAGCTTCCCGGTGGAAAGTTGGAAGGACACCCTACTCCCAATTTTATTTACTGCTCTGTTAACAGAGTGCTCCAACAGCACTGAGTGAATCTAAGCACCTTGTAGGGGTTTCATGAGAAATGATTTTTTCTGGAACAACACGGCACCTTGGAACTTCCAGCCCCTGCTCCCCACTTACAGCGGGGTGATCCTGAGTGCCCCCCTTACTCTTCATGAGAATCAGTTTGTCTATAAAGTAGTCAACCAGTCCCAACCTCACAGTGGTTGTTAGGTGAATTACATCTGGGTAACGTTTAGACATTTTTCTTCCTAACTGCCTCCCTCCCTGTGAAATCTGTCTGTGTATCTGTGCTTTATACAGGAAAATAAGATGTTTTTGTCACCCAAGAACCAGTTTGCACACTGAGATCTGCATCGCCTCATGCTAGCCTTCCATATCAGCGGCTGGATCAAAGTTCCAATGCATCTGTTTCCAGAACAATCCATCAGTGTTAAGGCTTGCTACCCAGGCTACTTTACTTTCAAGTCACTTTCTTCCAGTGCCCAAGAAACACGTGGGCAGTTCTGAAGATCTCTAAGCCACATCATTGTGTGTGTTGTAGGTTACATGTACTGTACCTCTTTGAGGAGTTTTATTTTTATTTTTTATTTTTTTTAAAGATTTTATTTATTTATTTGGCAGGGAGAGATCACAAGTAGGCAGAGAGGCAGGCAGAGAGAGAGGAGGAAGCAGGCTCCCCGCTGAGCAGGGAGCCCGATGCGGGCCTCGATCCCAGGACCCTGAGATCATGACCTGAGCCGAAGGCAGAGGCTTTAACCCACTGAGCCACCAAGGCGCCCACTTTGAGGAGTTTTTAGAGTCTGCTTTTTCTGGCTGCAGTTTTGATTTCCTTGGCACTGGCATTCTTCTTCATTTGGTCTGTGTGGACTTTTCACAGGAAATCATGGGGCTTAAGGAGGTTTTCTTCACTGGTGTTTTGGGGGTGCGAGGTATAAACTCCTGTCTTCTGTCTACTCTGTCCAGTGCAGCCCACAGATCTATGGGACGGGAGAACAGGAAGTATCTAATGCTTTTTTGGTGGTGCTGCTAAACAGTTATAATTCAAGCATGCACAATGAAAAATTAAATATTCATGATTTGTTATTGAAGAACAGAAGTGGGTTTCCTTGAATCACAAAAAACAAAAACAAAAACAAAAAACTTACAGTGTTGTGAAGGATTTGCTCATTTATTTAGTAGACATTTATGGAACACCTGATATGGGGCACCTGTTCTTGGCCCTGGGAATGCAGAAGTGAAAGAAGCAGTCAGTGTTCTTAGAACTTCTCTAAGTGTGGGAGACAGATGATAAACAAGTAAATGTCTGGAGGTCTGTATCATGAAAGGAATGCAAGCAAGCAAAGGCTTGGAGAGTAGGAACAGAGCACTGGTTTTAAGGAATGGCATTTAATAAGGCAGGACAGGTTGAGGGAAGCTGGGAAGGTCTTACTATGTATGTGGAAGCAGGTGGAAATGTGCAGGTGGGAGGGCCGGGAAGGCAACAGGGGCCCCTCAGGCCACGGTAGGAGGCTTATATTCATTTTAAGCTCAATGGGAAGCCTCTGGAAAGCAAGGGAATGACAAGCTCTCACATGTAAAGAATAGACTGTACACAGCAAACAAGAAGGGGAGCAGCCTGAAAAAGGGCCTCTGGAAGATGTGACGGGGAGCGGGGGGCCTCTGACAAGTCATGGTACCAGGAGGTTTGCAATCAGAAGCTGTACCATATATATATATATTTAAATCTGTACTTTAAAAAGTTATGAAAAATAGGCAGTCCCAACATTTTATATTCACACCTTGTCTCACCAATCTTGAAAGCACATGCAATAGAGGGGAGTAGGAACGTTGCATGAACAGGAACATTCACTGATGGCGGGAGGAAGTCCAGGTGAGTCAAATGCATGGCAGAGAGAGTGACATACATTTCAGCCTTGACTGCGTGCTTCCCATGGACAGATCCTAAGCAAGCACTTTATGTCACCTTATGTCTAAGCATCTTATGTCATTTCTGAACTTCATTCCAACCTTCCAGGATATGTCTTAATCTCCCCAAGTCAGCAAGTGCAGCAAGTGAGGTCTAGCTAGCAAGCAGCAGACCCAGGATCAAACTCAGACCCATCTGACCCTTAACTAGAGCCCAGCTCGTCGGCTGAATGTTCTTTCACCTGAAGATGCTCTCTGAGGTCCCGTTCAGGTTTAGGCTTTGTGAGTCTATGGTGTTGTCCCAGGCGTGGGCTGAGGTTCCTGGCCCTATGGAGAGAGCATGCGCATACAAGCGGGGCGGGGTGGGGGTGTGAAGGAGGAGGGGAGGGGGAGAAATCCCAAGCAGACTCTCCACGGAGTGCAGAGACTGACTTGGGGCTCCCTATCACTACCCTGAGGTCGTGACCTGAGTCCACATCAAGAGTCGGACGCTCAACTGACTGAGCCGCCCGGGTGCCCCCAAAATGTGTCTTTCTCACCCCCAGCTCTGGTTGGCCAGCACAGTACCTGTCTCATAGTAAATCTTCAGTGATGTCTGTTCATTGAGGAAATAAATGGATGAACAAATGAATGAACTCAAGTCATTCATTCTTTTCCAAACCAGAAGCAGTTCTGCCTCTTTGCATCACATTGCTCAGGCATAGAATTAGCAGGTAACTTGCCTGGAGGTGTGCAGTAGCCGGGTGTAAATTTTCATTCATTTATTCATACATGAATGTGATAAATATTTAACAAATGCATGCCATGGATAAATTTTTGTTGAGTGAAGGTGTTCTCTCCTTTCCAAATGACAGAAAGCCAAGCCAAAAAGCAAAAAACTCCCCAAACTGGAATATAGCACTAAAAAAATTTGATTCCAGAGTTCCAGTTCAGATGCTTACCACCTGGATGAACTTGATCTACCGAGACTCAGCTGCTTCAGTTGCAAATAGTGGCTAAGCATACTTCTTCCATGAGGTCATGAGAACCAAAAGAAAAGGGTATGTATAGTCGTCCCCTAGTATAGATTGTAGAGAGTGAAGTCATATATTTTCTTTTTTTAATCCAATTTTATTTTATTTAAATTCAGTTAATTAACATGTAGTGTATTATTAGTTTCAGGGGTATAATTTAGTGATTCATCAGTTGCATACAACACTCAGTGCTCATTATTTCAAGTGCCTTCCTTAATGCCCGTCACCCCGTTATCCCATCCCCCATCCACCTCCCCTCCAGCAACTCTCAGTTTGTTTCCTATGGTTTAGAGTCTCTTATGGTTTTTCTCCCTCTCTGATTTCATCTTATTTTATTTTTCCCTCCCTTCTCCTATATTCTTGTTTTGTTTCTTAAGTTTCACACATGAGTGAAATTATATGATAAATTGGGTTTCTCCAATTTACTTATTTTGCTTAGCATAATACCCTCTATTTCCATCCCCGTCATTGCAAATGGTAAGATTTCATTTTTTGATGGCTGAGTAATATTCCGTTATATATATGAACCACATCTTCTTTATCCATTCATCCATCGATGGACATCTGGGCTCTTTCCACAGTTTGGCTACTATGGACACTGCTGCTATAAACATTGGGGTGCAGGTGTCCTTTTGCATCACTTCTTTTGGGTAAATACCTAGTAATGCAATTGGTGGGTCATAGTGTTACTTCTTATTTTCAAAAGAATCTCTCTCCTTATTTTTGGTCGTTGTCCTTCTATTCTCCCCCCTTCCCCCTTGCACAGAGAAAGAAGAAAAGAATGTTGATGTCATGAGCCCTGCTGTTAATTAGATTTAAAAGCCTCTGCAAACACATGAGCTATTATTTTATTAAATATGCTTTCCCACTTAATCTATCTGAATCAAGCCTGTTTCATTTAATGAAGACCTTCCAGTAATAGCATGAAACATTTTATAGCTTTAATAAATACCACCAAAGTAATGTTAACCATCCACCAAAGTAAAGCGATTATGCCAAAGGGTCAAAAAGGGTCATCTGTCAGAATGCAATGGGATTGCCTGTTGACTAGAGACATTCGACTGCATACCATTGTGTCAGCTGGAGATATAATAATGTTGGATATTTTATTTTGCTATTTGCAGTAGAAGGTAAAAAACTAATAAGTTTTTTATTGCTTTGGTAGGAAATGACCACAAACTTAGTGGCTTCCAACAACATAAACTGAGTATGCTACAATGTTGGAGGTCAGAAATGTAAAATCAGTCTCATTGGGCTAAGATTGATGTGCTGGTGGGGCACCATTCCCTGCTGGAGGCTCTAGGGGAGGATCCTTCCCCTGCCTTTCCCAGCTTCTGGAGGCTGCCTGCATTCCGTGGCTCATGGCCACTGCCTCCATCCGCAAAGCCACAGCTCCAGCCTCTGCCTTCATTATCACATCTTCTTCCGAATCTCTGACCCTCCTCCCTCCCACTCATAAGGCCCCCATAATTATGCCAGATAATCCAGGATAATTTAAGAAAGTCACATTTGTCAAATAAGTTAATATATTCAGTTTCCAGGAATTAGCATGTGGACATTTTTGGGCAACCATGATCCTGTGTGCCACAAAGGGAAGAATAAAAAATATATATTATATATATATTCATATAGAAATAAAATATATTGTTATATATTTTATTTATATAGAAATAAAATATATTTTATATATCATTTTATTAATATATAAATAAAATATATACATTTATATATACATATATAATATATACACATATGTATATATACACATACATTTATATATTATATATACATATATACCATATGTATTATATATACACATAGTATATATATACACATATGTATATTATATACATACACAGGGGAATGATTCCAAATCTAGGAAATAAGTAGAATGTCATCCGACCTTCTGGAATATTTTTCCTACAATGTGTCCCCAGGACAGGCTCCAGGTCCTGGGCAGTCAATTTCTCAACCCATTCCTGGTGTTTCCATGTTCTGTCCCCTGGAGCTGGTTTCTTAGGTTTCCCTGTGTGGGAGCTGCTGGCTGAGCTCAGCTGATGGGAAGGACTGAAGAGGATGGAAGAGGACCACAAGGGAGAAGCTGAGGCATATCTTCCCTCCTTCTCCACCTCAGGTAGCATCCCTTACTCCATAAGCCCAACATGGTTCCAGCTTCTTGTTGGCTGACCACCACCTCCTCTCTAGGGGTAGTCATGGCCTCCTGCCACTGAGAATCTCTCAGTTACCTCTCTGATCCTTTTGGCTTCTCTCACCAGTGGAGTAACAAATTCCTGCATTAAATTTACTCTCTATAAATACCCACAGTGGTTTCAATTTCCCTAGTTGGACAATGACTGTTACAGACAGGGAGAAATTATTTTAAGTAGACTTTAGAGGAAAACAGACACTTCTTCTAATGATAATATCACTACTCAGGTTAGTTCTGAAATTTCTTTGTCTTTGAGAAGTGTCTCAAAACCATATTTTCAAGCCAAAAAAATAAGCCAGTGTACTAACCTTCTGGAGCTGCCATAACAAATTACCACAAACATGGTGGCTTAAAACAAAATAAACTTATTCCCTTAACTCTATAGACCAGAAAACTGCAGTCAAGGTGTCTGAACGTTAGCAGGGCTGTCCTCGCACTGAAGGCTCTCAGAGAATCCTTCGATGTCTGTTCCAGCTTCTGCTGGCTCCGTATTCCTGGACTCACGGCTGCTTCACTCCCATCTCTGCCTCTGTCTTCACATGGCATTCTCTTGGCTGTCCCTTGTCTCCTCCTGTCTCTTCCTTAGAAGATACTTGTCATTAGATTCAAGGCCCATCCAAATAATAGAAGATGATCTCATCTTGAGATCCTTAATTACCTCTGCAAAGACCTTTTCTTAAATAAACTCACACTCACAGATTCCTCAGACTTGGACATTTTCTGTGGGGGGAGGAGGCACTGTTTAACGCACTATGACCAGTTTCATTGCTTTATGATCAGTTTGGAAGACCTCATACACACACATACACACGTGTGTGTGTGTGTACATGCACACGTGCACACACACACTCATTACTTTATCATCAACTTTATTCACCCAACTTAGCTTCAATGTTTTTGCCGTCTCCCAAAATTAAATCAGCTCTTAAAAGAGTTGGGGAATAATGGAATGACAAATAATGGAAAACCTTATCATAGCAACATAAATAGAGACAAAAAATGATTTGCCGACATCGCAAAAGCTGGTCAATGGAAAAGGTATGCTTTGAAGTCTGTCTTTCGCTATGGCTGACTCTGCCAATCAGCAGGAAATGAATTTAAGTCTCTTTTCTTGAAAAATGTGCTCAGTCCACTTTATACTCCTTCTCTGCCCTCACTCAGCAGTTTCTTTTTCTGTTTTTAATCCGAATATATGTTTTCTCATTTATTCTTAGCACTCATTCGTCTGCCAAGTTAAATATGCTTAAGACAGCTCTTGGTCTTGTGATTATTTTTAAGGGTACAGGGAGGTCCTTCATAAAGGCATAATTTTTCACGGGATCATCCAAAGTCTTCATTTATGTCATTATCCGCATCCCAGTTCAAGTCAATGAACTACAAACAGTGACAGAGATGAAGACTTCAGATGATTAACTGAGATTATACTCCAGTTCCTGGTTCAGAGCAAATAGAATCATTTCCGAAAATATAGCGGCACTGACTAATGCCCACCAAGAATAAACTGGGAAAGAGCATTAGATGCAGAAATAGAACAAGTAATTGCCCTGAGTTTAAAAAGAGAGAAGAGTGAGGGAGATATGCTTTGTAGATGAGTCAAATTCCATACAATTTTTAATATAAGGGTGAAGCAAATTCCTATGCAGACTATCTGTAGAGTCTTCAGAAAGCGAAGGAACAAGGGAGCTTTAAGAGTGCACCCTAGTGACCGGTTCAACAGTGCCTCTCTACCCGCGACAGTACTGGTGAAGTCTTGTCTCACAACATAAAGATACAAGAAAAAGGTTTTGTGCACCATTAATTAAAATGTAAAGAAGAAAGAGCCCCTAAAATCTCTCCTTTTTAAAATTGTGAGTAGCCAAATGTGTCACTGACCATAAAAGGATACGGATTATTCTCGCAAACACTCATCTGACACATATTTTATGAAACTCATAATAGACTTTCTATTGATGAATTAAAGCCACGAGTCACTGTGTGGAAGCCATTATATACATCTCCAATATTTACGACAACTCTGCCCTTTTATAGATAAGGAAATTAGGTCTCAGAAAAGCAAAGACTTTACCCAAGGCCACAAATGGAATTACCTCAATTTTAAAATGCCATTGACTGTGGGACTCACCATTGATTTCATAACTGCTTCACGGGGACCAACAAAAAATACACTTCATTAAGTGTACAGCTCAGTCGTAAGATCAATTGTGCTTTCAAAAACATTAAAATTTGAAGGAAAAAAAGAGCATTTGAAATCCACAGAAATGTGGCAGAACATCAGCCCTGAGGAAGGGCTTTGAATCAAGGTCTCTCTGGACCCAAAACCCAGGCTCCTTCCACGACCACCTGCTTGCTCTCTGCTGTATGCATCAGGGCCAATGGCCAAGAACCATAACTAGCACCACACTGTATAACAAAACCACATTTTCAGTCCTCTGGGTCTCTTATTCGTTTTTTTTTTTTTTGTAAGCTGTGGCAATAAGGACTTTTTTCCAACCTAATATCAGGCATCAGTGATTCATCAGCATCCTCCTCATCTACTTCCTTACTCTGCAAATATTGTGAGCCAGAGCCCATGCTGGGCTGTGGAGGGACGGCAGAGAGCAGAACTCTGTCTTCACAGAGCTACCATGTGGTTTGGAGGAGGTGGGAACATGGGAGGCAGGGGCATTAGCAAGTAATTACCCAAATCAGTGAGAGGCACAAATGGGGTATATGCTGTGCAAAGAAAGTTCTCAGAGCTCTGGAAGTCCCTCTGAGGGGATTTGATCTACTGGAGGAGATCATGCATGGCCTTCCTGAACCGAGGTCCAGGAAATGAAAAGGAGTTACCTCTGCTAAAAGGGGAAGGAAGAGCATGCTCAGTAGAGGGCAGAGTGCATGCAAAGGCCCTGTGGTGATTGTAGAAGGGTACAGGAAATGGAAGCAGGTCAGTGTCACTGGAGTACAGGGAGTGAGGAGGCTGGTGAGGTGGCAGGTGCACCACGGAGGGTTTCAAAGACCACTAGGCTATTGTCCAGAGCAGGAGGTAAGAGCGTGGACTCTAGCCCAGCTCCTTGTGTTCAAGTCCTGACTTTACCACTTATTAGCTGTGTTTCTTAATCTCTTTGCTTGTATGAAATATGAGGATATTAATGAGAAGATTATGTTAATTAACACTGGTATATATAAAACTTCTTAGAACAGTCTTGGTATATATATGTATGTATGTGTATATATATGTATATATATATTGATATATATATTAGTGTGTTTATGTGTAGTTTGGTATATATATATATATGGAACTATAGGGAGGCAAGAAGCTTCAGGTTGGCCAGTTAGAATTGTTGCAATAATCCAGGTGATATTTGAAAAAGGATGGTGGATTGGAGATGGACAAAAATAGAAAGAATGAAGAGACAAGAGACAAAATCAACAGGACTTGCAGAGAGAGAGGAAGGGCTCATCCTGGTCAACATCACCATTTTCACCACTTGACTGCTCAGAACCTGAGGATGGAAGACTCAAGGCAACAGAAAGAAAGGATTTTTTGAGAAAGCCAGAAAATAAAAAACACAACAGGTATTTAAAAGAAAAAACCTAGGGGCACCTGGGTGGCTCAGTCGGTTAAGCATCTGACTTCAGCTTAGGTCATGTTCCCAGGGTCCTGGGATCGAGCCCTGAATCGGGCTCCCTGCTCAGTAGGGAGCCTGCTTCTCCCTCTCCCACTCCCCCTGCTTGTGTTCCCTCTCTCGCTGTCTCTCTCTCTCTCAAATAAATAAATAAAATCTTCAAAAAAAGAAAAGGAAAGGAAAAAACCTACAAAATTACCAAGTTTACCAGGAAGTGGAGTTTTATGTTTTTTCCACCCGTAGGGCATGATGGGTACACTTATTTATTCCTAGTGGAGGTGTGCAATGAGGCAGTTTTGCTTCTGCATTTTCTGCCCCACTTCCTTCCACCACCTCCAGCACTGAGGGCCCTTCTACTCTGCACATCCTTGTTCAGTCTTTTCTGGATCCTTCTGCTATTTGCAAGGTCCTCAAAAAGCTCCCTGGGCTCTTCTCCAGCACTGAACTTTGTACATACAAGAAGTTTTGAGAAGCAGAAATTCAGGGCCATGGTGGAGGAAGGTGCTTGGAAAGCTTCTGGCATGATCCAGAGTTCAAGCAAGGTAGTGTAGTGGCTTGAATAGTGTCCTCAAAATCCATGTCCACCTGGAATGTCAGAATGTAACTTTATTTGGAAATATGGTCTTTGCAGGCATAATTTAAAAAGCATGCAGGATTTGGGGTGGGCCCTAAATCCAATGACTGCAATCTTTATAAGAGTAGGAGAGAGAGAGATACAGAGGAGAAGGTGATGTCAACACAGAGGCAGAGATAAGAGATATGGGTCTACCAGCCAAGGAAGGCCAAGAGATTGGCCAGAAGCTAGAAGAGGCAAGGAAGGATTCTCCCCCCAAGGATTTTGGAGAGAAGGTGGCCCTGCCAGCACCTTGATTTTAGATTTCTGGCTGCAAAAGCTGTGAGAGAATAACCTTCTGTTGTTTAAACCACCATGTGTGTGATAGTTTGTTATGGCAGTAGGTGGAGAAACGCGGGTGGACTGTTGGTGCAGGAGATGGAGAGAGTCTCTGAAGAATGATAGAAGGATGGGTGGGGATCTCAAACAGCAACCCCCTCCCTCCCATCCCAACAGATTGACTTTCAGAACCCACCTAGAGAAGAGTATGATTTCAGAATCAGAGAGAAGACTGTTGAACAATTAAATACAACTTAGATGGTATGGCAAAAATTGCTTCTACCAATACCTTTCCTCCCCTTCTTCTTTTCAGTGATATAATGGGCCCTGCCAAGAGTTAGCTGGCTACATGGCCACCCAGCTACAGACTACATTTCCCACACTCTTTTCCAGCACAATGCGTCCACGTGACTGGATTCTTACCAACATCAGGTCAAAGAGAGTGACATGTGATTTGGAGTTTTGACTCTACAACCGGGAGATGCTCCTCTTGCCTCTTCCCGTGACCTGGAATGCATAACTGGTGTCAGTGAACCAGCTTTAACCAGGTGGACAAGAGCAACCCTCTAGCGCTTCACCAATATGAGAACCACTAGCCACATGGGCTACCAAGCCCTTGGAATATGGTTCCTCCAAAATGAGATCTCTGTAAGGATGTAAGCTACACTGGATATCGAAAACTTAATACCAAAAAAAATGTAAACTATCTCATCGATACTTACTTATTTCGATCACATGTTGAAAGGATAAATTTCCAGGCACAAGTTAAACACAATGTAATATTAAAGTAAATTCCACCACTTCATTGTACTTTTTAAAATGTTGCTGTTAAATTAAGAATTATGCATGTGGCTCCAATTGTCTTTCCATTAGACACCATTGGCGTAGCTCAGAGTGAGCAAAACTACGTATGGCCCATAGGCCAAATCCCACCCACCACCTGTTTTTATAAATAAAGTTTTATTGGCACTCAACGAGATCCATTTGTTTGTATATAGTCTCTAGCTGCTTCAGTGCTACAATAGCAGAGTTGGCAAGTCACAACAGAGGCCATTTGGACCACAAGCTGGAAATAGTTATTGTCTGGCCCTTTACAGAACATATTTACTGACTCCTGATCTAAAGGAATGATTAGGTCCCAATGACCAGGTTCTCAACAGAGAAGCAATCTGGGTCCCAAAGACCAGGTCTCAACAGACCAGAGCTGTCCACCCAACCTATACCATCTTCCTCAACTAAAGTGTTACATGAGAAAGAAGTAAATGTGAATCTTGTGTGAGGCTCTGTATCTTTGCAAGAGTTTGGCTCAACCCCCCAAAATTATGGGGAGTCCACAAGATGAAGCTATAGTGAGAGGCCCCCCAAAGATGGGTATTTAGGGGAGGACAGTGAAGCACAAGTTAGAAAAAGACATTTTAAAGCTTTGCCCCCAGGGGACTTGGGCCCAGAATGTTAATTGTCACTATAGACTGTGAGCCTATAATGTAGGGTCAAAACTTTATCTGGGCTTGGCACCTAATTCTGAGAAAACCAGTGGATAATAGGGGTCATGGAGGTTAATTGCCAGCTTTTACTAAACAATCACACTCTTGGCATTTTAAATCCCTTTGTCACCAGGCTACTGCTTATTTAAAGCCCTCAGTAATAATGACAGTGCTGTTTGGAAACAGGCTCCAAAATGTGCCATCAACTCTCCATCCTGGGCTTGACCAAGGCTGTTATCTGGACTCCCCAGCGACCATGCCAGGGTGCCCAAGTGGAAAAGTCCAAATACATAGGCTGAGTGGTCTCTCCCCCTTATCCCAGGCCTTGAGCTCTCCTTAACACCTCTCTGCCTGCCAACTTTGAGCAGAAGCGTGTCCCCTTCACACCACATTTGCAATGTGGTTATTTACCTGCATCCCAATGACAGCAGTGCCTTGGGTAATAAATTCTCCTCTCTCCGACATGCCCAAGAAGGCAGGCTCTTCAGCTGATGGAAAGATTAACCTATAAACTGAGGGCCTTATTACCCGACACAGCTTACCGCCCTGCAAGCCAACCCCCAACCCTCGCCTTTTTTCTGATTATAGAAAGAATGTCACAGTAATATATGGAACTGTTTTCATGGGCATTCAGATCAGCTTAGCAAAAGGGTCACTCATTAAAGGAAGGCAAAATGGTCGCAAGGTTCTTAGGGTAGAAAGGTACACGTGTGTGTCTTGCAAAATCAATTTCCGGTGTCCAAAATTATCCATCCATTTCAAGGAGGGATTATTGTAGATGTTCACAGAAAATCCATATTTGATGTTTGGACACCAACTGCACTCTCTCATCTGTAACAAATTCAAAGGTGGTATTTCATGAACTTTCGTTTTTCCCACTGTCACTATGGCAGAAGCTGATAGAGAAGTCTAGAATGTGGTTGGTACCAGAAACTCAGGGTCTTGGGAGTGGACTGAGCTGCCCAGATGCATTCCAGGGAGGTCGAGTGGTTTTGTTTTCATTGGATAAGGCTGACACCAGGTGCGAAGGTATTCTGGAATTTCTATTGTTTGAGTCCAATATCTATTTTTCTTCCCCAATATCTATTTTTCCTGCCTTCTTCAGTACTTCTCACATTCTTGGGTGCAAGTGTCAAGGATATTCAAATTATTTGTTCCCATTTGTGTCAAAAAAACTGCAAATCCAGGAATTACATCTTTGGCTATCCTGGCCTTAGCAGCCCCACTCCTTCATCCTCTCTAATCCTTCCCCTGCCTTTGCTTTGGGCCAAACCTCAGCAAGTCTTGGCTGGTCTCTCTCCTCATGAACTTCCTATAACAGAAAAAATGCTTCCACAATTCTGCTTGCAAATCCAAACTGACTGTCCACTGCCTGATTCTCAGGATGACCCGTAAACCCTTCTGACACCAATTGTCTTCTCCCCTTTCACCTTTCCTTCCTATCCCAACGAGCACAATCTAAGCTCTTGCTCCATCAAACTCCTTTCTGTTCCTCATATGTACTCCTTCAGGCATCCTTACATTTACACATCTTTCTGCCAGGACCTTTCTCTTCTCTACCTGGAAAACTCCTATTCATCCTTCAGGACCCAATTTAAATATCACCTTCTCTTTAGGACTTCTCTGACGCCTCCAGGAAGACTGGTCCCTTTCTTATCTGGTTTCTTGCTTTCCTTTGCACTTACATTGTGATTAAGAGCTTTTATTGCATTGTATAATAATTGTTGCATGGCGTGATGCACTGTGATTATGTTACACAGTAAAACTGCCTAAAACAGATTATTTTCAACATTTCACTATAAGTAATCCAAGATGGTTGCATCTCTGCTTATTTACTTTGGATAGATTTTGAAATGTGAACAAAATCATACACATTTTTAAGACCCTTGATACATGCCACCAAATTGTTTTCCAGAAATGTAATAGTTCACCCTCTTACAGGAGTGATGAAAGATCCCTTTTCATACCACACTCAGCAGCATTTTCATTTAGAAAACAAGAGTTTGCCAATGTGATTGGGGGGGAAAATCTTGTTTTATTTTGCTATCTTTAATTACTGATGGATTGAAATTTTCCCATATATTTTATATATGAGTTTCACATTTATATCATTAGCTCATATTCTCTTCTGGACTGTTTGCCTTCTCATATTTGTTTGTAAAACTCTTTATATATTAAGAATAGAAATCCTTTGTCATATTTCTTTTTGCAAACTTTCAATTCTAGTTCATTTCAGTTAATTTTAATACTGCATTTGAGCTTTAACTTGTGCAATGATGTCTTTCTTTTCATCATATGTTTCATACTTTAGAAAGTCCATTTCCACCCCCAAAATCCTATCAACTTTAACTTATACTGTCTTCTAGATTTTCTGGCTTCTTGAAAGGGGAAGTTAATTCTCTAGTCAGTAATTCTGGTCAAAAAGTATAAGGTAAAATCTACATTTTCCCCCTGATAATTAAATAATGGTCCCAATACCATTTCTTTATCTATTTTTATTTATATTTATTTACTCTTTTATTATGTTTATCAAAAAATATTATCTTCTGCTCCATTCATCCATTTGTCTAGATGGATTTTAGAGGCTGGATTTTTACTGTCATGTTATGTTTTCTGGAAATCAGATTTCTCAATCCTCCTCATTGCCCATCTACTCACCTATATTATGGGGCTGTTACCCTTGCCTGGTAGCCTTTATTCCATATCTTTCTATTTGAGTACAGCTTCCTTAGTAAGCTTCTTTCAACCCTCATCTAACAAAGTTCCCCTCCCCAGGGCTCACCTCGCAAAACATTTTATTGCAATTCACTACACAGAATATCTTAACTCTTGGTTCTCTTGCCTATTTATTCTATTAGACCATCAATGCCTTGAAGGCTGGGGCAGGATTTATTATTATTTATTTTGTATCTCAATTACCTAGTAAGTACAATGCCTTTACAAATATGTGTGTGTGTGTTTATATATATGTATATTTTTATTAACATATAATGTATTATTTGTTTCAGGGGTACAGGTCTGTGATTCATCAATCTTAAATATTACACAGTGCTCACCACAACACATAGTACAATGTCTTTTTCAAAGTAGGTGCTCAATAAACATTTATTGATTTGAATTGAGTTAAATTTAGTTGAGTTGAACGGAACCAAACCACTCTGGATTGGATTGCTAATAATGTACAGATTGAGCTGGGTCCCAGATGTCATTGCTTAGCAAATTGGCTTCCTTTTCTGTATCAGTCAGGCTCCAGTCAGGTAAACAGAAAGCACTCTAAGTATTTGAAACAGAAGGAATTTAATACAGGGAATTGGTTGCCCAGTTGATGAGAGAGCTAAGAAGCAAAACACGGGATAGTGAGTCACTCCCTAGGCAGGAGAAACAAAGGAAAAAAGTGGTGTTACCAAAGCTAGGATTCCCTTACAGAACCTTGGTAGATCCCTGGAGAATGAGATCATGGAGAAGAGGCAGCTACTGTTAGGATCACTGGGGGACAAAGAGGAGTAAGAAATACCCTGGTTTCTGCCTTCTTTTCATCCTCCTAGCTCCCACCACTGCCTCCCACTGACCAAAGACAGCCAAAGTCAATTACATTGAAACCCGGGGAGCACAGTCTGCAAGGGCAGCTCCCTCAGATACAGAGCAGAGCAGGAAAAGGAATGAATTCAAGAGCAACAGGACCAACATATTTTTTTTCTTTTTCTTTTTTAGCTTGACAATATTATTTATTTCTAAATGGAGTAGCTAGGGAAATGAGATAAGGAAAGTCAACAAGTAAAAAATCAGCCCACAGTGGAAGGCAAATTAACAGACTGCAGTGACTCCTAATGGGCTCTCATCTCCAGCAGCCGAGGAATCTGTTGGGATGGCTAAGTGCTGGGAAGCCAGAGGTGTAAAGGGGGAGGCCATGACAAGTCAAGTATGGCTGTAGTCTCATTGAAAACCCAGGAGTGAGGATGGCCATCAATTTCATTTTTCCCAGAAACTTTCTCAGATTCGGTGTTTTGTGGAGATGGATGCCTGGAATTCTAGGCAGGGGGAGGGCAGGAAGGAAGTCTAAGCACCCTGATACACACCCAAGATGCTGGGTCTCAAACTGGGCCAGATTCCCACATGAAAGAGAAAAGAAAACAGCAAATATGTTGCCAGATGCCTAAGGAATGCTAGGCTCTTGACTTCAATATGCCAAGTTAAGATTCAGAGGAAGTGTGGAAGAGGCTTTAAGAGTTTTGTTTTGGGAATTGGAAATGCCAGGTTCAGTTTTAAGCTCAGGTGCTAACTGGCTGTGTAAATTTGGACATATTGCTTGAACTCCCTATGACTCAGTTTCCTCATTTGCAGAATGGGAAAATGAGTAACACCTATCTCCAAAGGTGGCTATTCTAAAGATTAAATGAGATCATACATGCAAAGTGCTGTACCTTAAAGTAAACATTCTGCAAGTGTTGGCTACCACTATTTTGGGTGCTGTTTTATTATTTTCATGAGGGTCTTACAGAGCTGATCCCTACTTTTCCATGTGCTGTATTTTCTGCCTGAGATGTCTTTCTCCTTGGTCTCTTCCCCCTCCTGAATACCCATCCCTCCATCAAAACCCAAGTCAAATGCTACCTCCTCCAGGAAGTCTTTCTTCCCTGATTCCCCACGACTCTGAATTGGCTGACACTTCTCTGTGTTCCCATGGCATCCTGTTCTTACACTTATATCACTTCCCACATTGTATTGTTTTTAACACTTTGCTTCACAGGCCTTGACAAACTCTAAGACTAGAACTGGGTCTTTTCACTCTTTCTCTTCAATCCCTAGTACATGGACCAGGACTTTATAGGTGCTCAAAAAAATGACAGTTGAATAAAGGAATTATATAGCATAATTACAAGAGCCCCTGGAAAACTTTCAGAAGTGCCTTGTCAGTTCTTAAAATTCTACCATCAGAGCTTTTGCTTCTACCTAAGACTCTGGCCTCATTGAAATCCTGCATATCACACATCACCTCCTGCCACCTGCTACCAGAATATATGTGGTAGGTGCCCAACTAATACTTGAAGAAACTAATGGATTGAGAGGTGGGGCCTCTAGGGGAAAAATGCTGACATAAACAAATCAGAGAGGAGAGGTTGGTGTGGAGGCAGGGGGAGGGACAGAAGGCACCTTCTTGGTAGGGACATGTCACTAAAACAGAAGCCCAGCTCCTCCCACTCAAGACAAATTCAAGGAAAGGGAAGGTTTCTTCTGGATCCTCTGCATCTCCCTTGGGTTCCATATTTCCCTGGCTCCCAGCCTCCTACTTCATTTCCTTAGGAAGGCTGCTGGTACCTTGGGCTGCTCCATACTTTCAAGAGGACAGAATTTGCTGGGGAGCAATACTTCACTCACAGAAACAGTGATTTGAATGGAGGAAAGGCTTTTACTGTACATACAATTGGTTAATGCCTCTAACAATCCGGAAAGGTAGATGTTACTAGCTCTGTTTTACGGATGGAGAAAATGAGGCTCAGAGAGATGAACACCTTGCCCAAAGCCACACAGCAAGTAAGTTGTGGAATGTACACACCACAGCACTGAACATCTAAAAATCCTACAGTAAATGTAAGTATTTTATTTGCTAAGTCTGGTTACCCTACTCTATTTCAATGGTAGTTAAAAAGTACTCCCCTTGGGAACCTGGGTGGCTCAGTGGGTTAAAGCCTCTGCTTTCAGCTCAGGTCACGATCTCAGGGTCCTGGGATGGAGGCCCGCATCGGGCTCTCTGCTCAGCGGGGAGCCTGCTTCCCCCCACCCCCTGCCTGCCTCTCTGCCTCCTTGTGATCTCTCTCCCTCTGTGAAATAAATAAATAAAATCTTAAAAAAAAAAAAAAGTACTCCCCTTACTGTCCTAAGTCCATAATGTGAAAAGCTTCCTGGCATTTTTCTTCTTCACACTGTTGCTGCTCTATATCCAACTATGTTCGTCTAAGTTCCCAGATTTATGTGTTATCTCTTGGCGATTTTTCTACACCTTCTTCTTCAAAGTTTTAAAAGGGTTATCAAGTACTGGACTAGCTCTATGTGTGGTGATGTGTGTTGTATGGATATAGAATAGAGAAGAAACACTCTGTTGTAACATTTTTTTAAATACACACACACTCACTCAACAGGAAATACTGGTGGGTGATATGCTAAGAAGAAATGACATCATGTTTAGACCAAAGACAGGAAAAGGCAGACATGCTGGGTGACAGCCAGTCGAGACAGCCCTACCTAATGGATAGCGCAAAAGCACTGTTTGGGGACATTTACTACAGAATACAATGGGGTAAAGGCACCAAAGGTGAACAAAATATCATCCTTCATAGGCGGAAACACAGGCAGTGACAGAAAATAAATTGCTGGAGAATCATCTCTTAAAGAAGAATAGGTTTAAATGTCTGCCTGATGTGAGTACCAGAGGCTGCTAGGATGTTTATCAACTGGATGGATGGAGCTGAGCAGAAGTTTGTTTTATTTTTCTTTGGGGGGGCATGTTGTAGAAAAAGCCAGCCAGGTATGGAGAAACATTAAAATGCCTAACTTCTTTTGTAGTAAGCATTGTCTTTTATTTGTTTGTTTGTTTGTTTGTTTGTTTGTTTGTTTTAAGACCACACGGTTAACCTCAAATGAATAGTGTGGGAGCAATATAGGATAACATGACACCAGTAGAGTGTAATGCTGAAGATCACCAAATCTGGTATCAGGAAGAGCTAAAGTTGAACCCCAACTGTGGTGTACTAGCTAGAAGATCTTTATAAGTGGCTTAACCACTGTGTATTAGTCAGGCTAGGCTAGGCTCTGCTGCAGTAACAAATATGCCCAAGAGCTCCATCTGATTTCCTGCTTTCCCTGCTCCTGGGCTAGTTTGATGGAGGTTAAGCACCAATTCTTGGTAGCTCTGCTCCAAGCAGAGATTCAAGGATTCAGGCTCCCCCTATCTTTTGACACCACCACCTTAAACATGAGGCTGCTGTGGGAGGGGAAGAGCGTGTGGTAGATCGTGCAGAAAGTTTCAGGGCCAGGTCTAGAAATGATATCGATAACTTCTGCCCTTTCTCTATTGGCCAGACCCAGTTGTGTGGCGTCATCTAACTGCCACAGAGGCTCAACAAGGTGGTCTGTCAGTATAAGGACTAAGAATGGTCCCTGCCACACTGTGAACATCTATATAATGAGGAATGTTACAGAAGCTACTGACATGGCTGCCATGTGATTCATTGCTCATGCAAACAGAGTGACTGTTATTTGAATTTGAGCTGATATAGCTATAACTGATGCATCATAAAACTAGGTTTGGGTTGTAGTCAATATCATAGAAAACCTAGAATGGTGGCTACTAGGAGCCAGGGGCAGGGAGGAATGGGCAGTTATCATGGAACAGGTGGAAGTACTTAACGTATTTAATGCTCCCGACCTGTATACTTACTAATGGTTAAAATGGTAAATTTTATGCTAGGTATATTTTAGCATAATTTTAAAAATAAATAATTTGTTTAAAAATCAGGTCTGGGTTAACTCCAAGGTCTGGGTCACCCTGGCTCCAGGACAGAGTGGAGGCGGGGGAGTGGAATTTGGATAGGTTGGCACTCAGGTTGATTCTGGGCCTAAACTTCTGAGAACATGAAGTTTGGTCTGATTCTCTCTTTTGGTGCTTTATCTAGGAAACATTGTTTAAAGCTCTCAAAGTCTATCTTGAATGCAGAGTCACTTAGCAATACAAAGAATGGGAAATAGAGTAATAATGATCCCAATTTCCCCAGCACCCCCTCCCTGCCTCCACCCCCCACCACGCTTGCTGGCTCTCCTGTCTCTGGGTCTTACCTCGGTCTAGGTCACCTCAGGGCTTAACTCCAAGTCTGTACCATCCAGCCGGAGTTCCCAGCCCTGGTGCGCATCAGATTCACCTGGGGAGCTTTAAAACATGCTGATACCCAGGCCAAAGCTCAATTCAATTAAATCAGCCTCTCCAGGGTGGGACCTGGGCACCAGTGCTGTTTTAAAAGCTCCCCAGTTGATTTTCACGTGCATCCAAGCTGAGAACCGCTGACTACAGTCTGTTCTGGCTTCTTCCCAGCTGCCTTTCTGCAGAGCTGCTGAAAGCAGGGCGCTGAGGACAGATTCAGGCTTACATCCCATTTCAGCCCCTCCTGTGTGGTCTCAGGCGCATTGCATAACCTCTCTGGTCCTTAGTCTTCTTATCTATACAACAGGGGTGATGAGAGTGGGTGTCTGGGAAACAGTGCAGTGCCTGACACAAGGTTTCAGTGCTTGCTACATGATAATACATATTATTCTCAACACTTCCTATTAGTGTTACTTCCTGGAGCAAGGCTAGACTGCTAATTTCCCACATAACTTCCTTTTTTTTTTCTTGTGCATCCATAGTCCTGGTTACAAAATTTATTTTCTATAAATTATTCAATTTATTTAAACTAAAAAAAAAAAACACTTCACCCCTTTCTCTTACCCTCACCCTCCACCTCTGGTAACCACCAATCAATTCTCTATATCTATGAGCTTGGCTTTTTGTTTTTTCATTCCACATATAAGAGAGATTATACAATATTTGTCTTTCTATTTCACTTAGCATAATTCACTCAAGGTCCATCCATGTTGTCACAAATGGCAAGATGTCATTCTTTTTCATGGCTGAATAATATTCCATTGTGTATATACACCAAAATTTCTTAATACATTCATCCATCAGCAGACACTTAGGCTGTTTCCATATCTTTGCTATTATAAATAATGCTTCAAAGAACATGGAGGTGTATATACCTTTTCAAGTTAGTGTTTTCATTTTCTTCAGATAAATACCAGAAGTTCAATTACTGGATTATATAGTATTTCTATTTTTTTTTATTTTTTTGAGGACCCTACATACCTTTTCCCATAGTGACTTCACCAATTTACATTCCCACCAACAGTGTACAAGGATTCCCTTTTCTCCACATCCTTGTCAACACTTGTTATTTCTCGTCTTTTTGATAAGAGTCGTTCTAACAGCTGTGAGAGGATATCTAATTATGGTTTTGATTTGCATTTCCCTTATGATCAGCGATGTCAGGCATCTTTTCTTGTGCCTCTTGGCCACCAGTATGTCTTCTTTAAAAACAATAACTATTCAGGGGGCGTCTGGGTGGCTCAAGTCAGTTAGGTATCCAACTCTTGATTTTGGCTCAGATGTCATGATCTCAGAGTCATGAGATCAAGTCCCACATCCAGCTCTGCACTCATTGCAGAGTCTACTTGTCCTTCTCCCTCTGCTACTCCTCACTCTCTCTCAAATAAATAAATAATCTTTTTAAAAAATAAAAAATATTCCATCTTCTGCCCATTTTTGGGGTCAGATTGTTTGGTGTTTTGCTACTGAGTTGTGTAAGTTCTTTATAGATGTTGGGATAATAGCTTCTTATCAGATATGATCTGCAAATGTTTTCTGCCATTCAGTAGATTACTTTTCATTTTGTGGATGGTTTCCTTTGCTGTGCAGGAGCTTTTTAGTTTGGTGTAGCAATATTTTAACTTGCAGTTTGTTGCCTGCTCCACTGAGATCCCTCAGATTCTGTCAAAGGCAATGAAGAAGCTGTCTCTCTTTGTCCCTTCACATGGCCCCTCCCTTGGCCAGTCACCTGCTACTCTCTTAAAGCACTCCTTTCCCTCAGAACATTCTAAATCCTATTAAGCAAAACCAAACATGAATATAAATAATCAAATCCAGATTTCTTCCAAGCACACCTGCCAAAAAGTGTGACAGAAATATTTTTATGGGGGGGTGTCCCTTTAACCATGGCTTACAGGAATTTGTTCAGGCTGGTTTGAAGCTTAGGAGTGCAGAGCGGTAGCGAGTCGGTGCCAGTCTGAGTTAAGCTAGGTTTGGTCCTTAATCTCCCTAAACAAACCCAATTCAGACAGGCTGAGGCATGAGGCATGCTAGGGCCAGGCCACTGGGACCCGTGGGAAAATTAAGGCTGCTGGGGAACAGAATGGTGGAAGATGGGAATATGTTTCAGGAGTTAGCCTAGGGATGGAGTGACCTTGAACTTGGTCAAAGCAGGAGGCGAGAATTGCTCCCAGACATTTTCCCAGGTATGAGTTTTATTCCTGCTTTATGTACATAAAAGCATATTATTTACATAATTACACATAAAATTAAATACAAGTCAAGCCTCCACCTACCAAGTTCTTTTCTTTGGAAAGACCTTTCAGGAGGTTAGGTGGAGGGAGAACAGGAGTTCATAAGTAATCCAGAACATCTCCAGGAAGTCCTTTGGTGGCCAGGTCTCACTGGACAATGTTGATGAGCCTGTTGTCTGAGGATCTTAGGACCTCCAGGTGCTCTAGGTGGGAGCACCTCTGAAAACCATGCTGAGCATACCTCCTTTGGGGTGCTAACCACACCAAAGGAACCTAGGTGAGGCCCCACCACCCCAGCCATAGTCCCAAACCCATACCCTTCCAAGTCTTTGGGAACTTTTCTCCCAGTGCTTGCCACTTGAATGTCTCCCACGTATCCACTCCATGCCTCAGTTTGCTCATCAATAGAATGAAAATAATAGTAATTGTGTCTTCCTCACAGGGTCAGGCCATAGCAAAGAATAGATGAGTTAATATAAAGCTCTTGGCATGGTGCCTAGCACAAGGTAAGTGCCATGTGCGTGTTAGCTTTTGTTGTTGCTAATCCTCAGAGTGTCCCTGACCCTCCACACCTCATTAGCTTCGCCATCCTCCTTGTAGGCCCTGGGCTCCTAAGCTAAGGTTTCAAAAACAGGGGTCTCTTCCTTCTGCCCCAAGCATAACAAAATACTTCATCTCAAGACTCCAAGTGTCCCAGCTCTGCTTCCCTCTTGAGGGAAAAAAGACATCTCCCCTGCCAAAAAAAAAAAAAAAAAAAAATGCTTCTCATTTTTACCAACTCACCTACTACTACAAGGACCTATAAAAACTTCATATCTCAGTATCTTCAGCAGTTGAAAGCCTAAGGAAGTGAACGATCCAGTTCCCCAAGAAGGAAGGCAGAGACTCATTCACTTTTTCATTTTGTGTTAAGCACCTACTGTGTACCAGTAAGACAGCTCCCTTGCCCTCAACGAGCTCCCTTGCTCTCAACGAGACCACAGCTTTGGGCTGCGTTCTCAACCTTGGCTACACATTAGAACCACCTGGGGAGCATGAAAAAGTGCCAATGCCTCCAGAACTATTAAATCAGAATCGCTTGGGGTGGGGGCAGAGCTCCGGTAGCAGTATTTTTTAAAGTTCCCCAGAGGAGTTCAACGTGTAGCCAAGGGGAGAGCCAGCAATCTGGTAAGAGTGGCAGAAGATTATTCCAATCCAGTGTTGCTAGAACAAGCAAGTGATATATAGTATCAGTATTATAGCTCAGTAAAGCTACTGAACACAAACAAACAGGCAAGTGGGGGTTATAGGTGCCCAGGGAGGGCAGCACGATTATGCCCCGGGATTGGGGTAGAACTCAGCAAAGTGTCCCAAAGGTGGGGAAGTTTCCTCTCTGCTTCCATAGCAGAAGTAGTCAGACATGCTGAGATAATGAAGGGAAAAGTGTGCACTTAATTTTCATTTTGAAAGCAACAGCCCCCTATGTTATTGACAGTATAGGACACACTGCATAATTAAATCCGTTAATGAGTATTCATAAAATTGGCACGTTTTTTTCATTTAGATTAACACTTCTCAAGCCTGGAGGATAGCTTTTGGTGGTTTAGCTGGAGCCTCTTGGGAACTCTGGGGGAAGAAGTCTGATGTGTGAGCAAAAAAAGCAAGGCCTGGGTCAGAAAAATCTCAGTGGCAGCTCTGACTCCTCCCTTCCCTCCTCCCTGAGTTTGAGCAGTTCCCAGTAGGTCTCTGTGGGGAAGAGAGTCCAGATATGGCCCCAGTCATTCCTCTTCTTGTGCTTTTGTTCCCCCCTCACATTAAGAGGTGGGGCCTGTATTCCCTCCCCTGGGATCTGGACTGGCCTGTGACTTGATTGACAGAAGGTTGTGGACTTCACTTTAAACTGTCATCCCCAAGCCTGAAGAGAGTTGGCGGGGGCTACTTTGTCTCTCTGGAGCCCGGATGCCATCCTGGTTCAAGATGTAAACTAGCCAACTGCATGATCACAGGTTATGCATGAAGAGAGGCCTTGGAGGATGCTAGAAACTCAATTGCATCCCCCCCCTCCAAATTCATGTTGAAGACTTAATTCCCAAAGTGACTATATTTGGAGACAGGTCCTTTCTGGAAGGAATTAAGATCAAGTGAGATCATAAGGGTAGAGCCCTCATGAGATAGTATTAGCATCCTTATAAGAAGAAGAAGAGAGACCAGGGCTCTCTCTCCACCCCCATACACCAAGAAGAGGCCAAGTGAGCACCCAGCAAGAAAGTATCTGTCCACACACCAGGAAGAGAACCCTCACAAGAAATCAAACACCACCAGAAACTTCTTGCAGTTTCCAGACTCCAGAGTTGGGAGGAAATAAATCTCTGTTGTCTAAGCCTACTCAGTCTGTGGTGTTTTGTTCTGGCAGCCTGAGCAGAAATACATACAATGGAAGGCCAGCTTGGAAGGTCCAGGTCTAGCCAACCTCCCGAGTGAATGGAGGAGACTCATGAAAAAAACCCAACTGAGACCCAGAGAAAATTGTCTACCTGAGCTCTGGCCAACGACTTGACCTGCACAATCATGAGAAAATTAACAAATCATTGTTCTAAGCCACTTAGTTTTGGAGTCTTTTGTTAGGCTGAGGTAGTAACGAAAAACAAAATCCCTGTGGCCCCTTTTCTTTCCATTGTGTGTGGCATAGCAGTCTGGTCTAGCCAAGCTCATTCTGTCGTGCCCAATTATTAGTTGGGCAGCTATTATGAGCCTCCCAATGAGGGTTTTTAACCTGAGGGTCATGGAATTCAAGAAGGTCTGTGAATTTGGATAAGGAAGAAAAAAATAACATCTTTATTTTCATTAAACTTTGACTGAAATTTAACATTGTCTTTATGAATGAGGCAACAAACTACAATAGTAAAGAATACTTGTGACATTGTCACTGATAGAAATCACAGATTTTTTTTTTCATATCATGTGACAATTGTTATCAAATATCCTAAAATATTTTTCATGCCTATCACTGCCCACTGCTGGGCATTGCTACATAAGGTGTTAAGAAAGGAATGTGTATAGTACACTAAATGTGTTCATTAATATTGTGATAACTGCACCTCAATGTAATTCATTCCATCTGTATAGTAGCATTTTGTTTTACACATTTAGAACCACAATCCTGCAATGATATCCACAGGCTTCATGACTGCTAGAAGGACCCATGGCCCTACGGAGGAATAGGAAGCCCTTTTGGGTATGGGCCCAAATTCTCTACAAATTCTACAAATTTCCCAGCAGGTTTTACTAAAAACAAGTCTCAGGCTGAGTCCCACCACCTACACAGACATTTCCCAGCAAGCTGGCACTAAAGCAGTTCCTACAATGTATTCTGGAAGCACAATCAAGTTCTGGCTCTCTTGGTCTTTTTAGGAGTTCCTATAGCATCTCATCTGAAAGGTTCACTCAAGGCAAATATTCTAGCTGCATGTTTCAGCCAACTAGCAGCTGGACACTATAATCATGCCTTAGGAATTTTTCCAAAAAATCACAATAAAAATAGAGTGAATGAGAATAATATAATAACACTTAATTGAGAACTACTCCCCATCCTGGTCTAATGCTCAACATAAATTAACTCATTTAGATCCTCACTACCCTGATGAGGTGGACCTTTTATTATACCCATGTCACAGATGAGAAAACTGAGCTCACAGAGGTTAATAACGTGCTCAAGGGCACACAGCTCATAAGAAACTGAGCTAAATGAGAAGCATACCAGTGAAGTCAAGCTCTGCAGGTAGAACTTGGGTATCAGAATTTTTAAGGCGTCCCACCCCACTGTCACCATGTGCGGCCAGGTTTGAGAACCCCTGCACAGTGGGACTCCCTGGGTACTTAAACTCTGCTCGTGCAAGAGTAGGAGTCCCTGTACAATATTCAAGCCCATCCATATATCTTGAATACTACATATTTCACCAAAGAGAAATGCTTTCTAGAATCCGTTATGTTAATTAACAAAGCCTCTGACATTGACCCGAGACAAAGATAGCTGAAAGCTTGTGGTAGCCACCTCAAGAGGTTAGACTGATTTGAAATGCTAACCAACCACCCCTGGAGCACTCTGATTAGAATGTTCTAAATGCTAACTGTCTATAGACTATGAATTGAAACTAACTCACATACATTCACATATTATACTATCTGTCGAGATATTTTATTTATTTATTTTGAGAGAGAGAGAGAGCATGGTAGGGTGAGGGCAGACGAAGAGGGAAAGAATCTCAAGCAGACTCTGCCCTGAGCACAAGCCCAAGGCAGAGCTCGATTTCACGACCCTGAGATCATGACCTGAGCCCAAATCAAGAGTCCAGCACTTAACCGACTGAGCCACCCAGGCAACCCTCCATTAAAATATTTTAGATTAATTTATAGACAAGATAACACATTGCCATCACCTCCACTGTTTTCTCATGTTGAAAAACCTAACAAATCCTCCCACCTGCAAGTGGCCTCCCTATAGTCACTAGCTGGAGTTTTCTAAATCACCTAGCTAATAATATTAGTGGGTGTTTTTAACCTCTAAATCTTCAACACAGAACTTCAAGATCAGTTGGTATATCCCTACCCCTTGAGATCAAGATCACCTCAAGCTGCCCTGTCCACCCCCACACTTTATACATTATCACCACTATTCTGTCGGGGTCTGAGACGTTATCCTCCTTGTAGACTCTTAAGTTAGCCTGACACAGTTTCACGGATGTTAGCAGAAGACATGACCCTCCCGGGTCAGAGACAAAGGGATTTATTACTCTCAGTCTGGCAAGTAGTAGAGCACGATGCGGGCACTGGTCTTCATATTTCCCAAGTTCTATAGGGATGACACAGGGGGGCCTAGCCGGAGGCCCCACATACAGTGGATTTACGTCCTAGCAGAAGAGCATCATGCTGGCGAATTTACAGCTTTTGTGGTGAGCGGTAAGCCAATCTGCTCTGTGTGTGATGGGAAGCAAGACTGTTCACCACAAACACAATCATGAGGGAGGCCTAGTAGAGAGTAATGAGGGTCTTGCATTCTTGGCATACCCAGCAATGATGAGCAGGGACACTCAGCGCCTACACTGGATTGTCTCTTCCAAGACCCATCGCTTGGTTTTATTTTCATCGCTCCACCTAACTTCCTGATATTTTCTCATTCGTTGGTTCTTAGTCATCTCTTCTAATGCAGTGGCAGCTCCGGCAGGGCAAGGTCCTGTGTGTCCTTTCATTGCCAATTCCCCAGACCAAAGATGTCACCTGGCTTGGCCCACAGAAGGTGCTCAGTGAATGTTTGTTGAATGAATGAGTAGGATTGCCTTCAAATTCCAACCTGGGCCACAGATTCTCCATACCAGTCAAAGGGAAATCCTAGTTGTCCCCATACATGTATGGCCTCATGGCTTCTGCCTAAAGAAGCCCCTGCCACAGGCCTTACCTCCCCTCCCACTACACAAGCCCACCCATGCCTAAGCCCAGTTCTGTCTCCCTTTCTCAACTTCCTTCCACCCATAGGTATTCCTCTTTTTTCCCCAAAGTCTTCCCTTTTGGCCTCATGCATTATTTTTATTGCTATCATTATCCCCTTCTTCTCTATCATTATCATTTAGTTGCAATGGGTTAAGGATCTTGTTAACATGTAAACATCCTGAGTGGGGAGCAGAAAGAGAGAAGAGGCCAGGGAAGTGTAACAGATTCCAGACATCTGCCTTGCTACTTACCAGCTGCGTGACCTTAAGCAAGCAGTTTAACTTCTCTGTCCCTTAGTTGTATGATCTGAAAAATGGGAATGTGACCATACCTGCCTCATGGGGTTTTTCTGAAGATTAAATGGGCTATTTTACAGAAAGCATGCAGAAGAGTGCTTTTGTGTTTGTGTCACACCTCCTACACGCCCTCCCAGATTTCTCAGATGAATTCTTGGAGGCTCCCTTGGGAATGCCTCCCTTGGAAGGGCAGGTGTGTGCATTTCCAGTTCTCCTACTTCCAAGTAGTTCCTCACTCTGCCTCAGAACACATGGGGGAGGGAGGGCACGAAAAGCATGTTGAGCAGATATTCCCAGATGAAGTCAAATCTTTCACAGAATTGGGAGTTGGGGTTCACGCATGACTTTAATTATGGTCAAAAAGAAGAGGCTTGTTGAGCCACATGGCTGAGGAATGGTTTTCCCACATTTCAAGTCTGGTCAGAGAACCAAAAGTTACAGTTGGCAACCTTACTTAGAGTTGGCTTTCTGAACTGAGAAAGCCAAATATTTCTAACTAGCTCTGGACTGGCCTGCACCCATTTTTCTCCCTAAGTACCATTTTATTGATGGTACTAAAGCTACCTGTTTGTAGAACTTCACAAAGCCCTTTAACATATAGCATCCCCTTTAACCCTTAAGCTACTAGGAGGTAGGTATTTCCACCAGCCTTATCATATCCCAATTTAGAGAGGAGGAAACTGAGGCACAGAGGGCTACACATAGTAGAGCTGGGGTTTAAGCCCTGCCCCACCCCTAAGGTAAACAGAATAATGGGTTCCCAAAGATGCCCTTACCCTAATCCCCAGGACCTGTTACTATGTTTTCTTGCACAACCAAAGACACTTAGGAGCTGTGAATAAATTAAGGATCCTGAGATAGGAAAATTAAACTGGATTACCTATGACACAGGTCCTTATAAAGAAGACACTAGATTCATAGGTAGGAAGATGCCGCTGGTTTTGAAGATGAAGGGGCCACAAGCTAAGGAATGCAGAACCCTCCCAAAGCTGGAAATGACGAAGAAGTGGATTTGCCCCTGGAGTCTCCTGAAGGAACGCAGCTCTGCCAGCACCTTGATTTTAGCCTAGTTAGACTCACTGAGGACTTATGGCCATCAGAACTATAAAATAGTAAGTTGGTGTTATTTTAAGCCACTTCGTTTGGAGGATAATCTGTTACAGCCGCAACAGGAAACTAATACAACCCCCAAGTGGCTGCCAGGGCACCATGATGATGTCAGCATGTTATTTTTTGATGAAATTTCTGCTTGATGGGAATAACACAGAAGCATGTGGGATCCAGAAGATGCCTCTGTCTACCTTGTCTTGCCAGCTCCTGGAATTCCACACGAGGAACTGGGGATAGGCAGGATAAGTGGTGGTTAGGAACGTGCCTTATGGAGCCAGTGGCCCATGAGTCTATAAACCAATAATTTAACCTCCTCTGTTCCCTCATCTGTGGACATGAATGAAAGTAGAATGGACTTCAAGGACCAGGAGAATTAACAAATGCTTGGAACTGTGCCTGGCACTTGGCTATCGGCTATCGCTATTAAAAAAGCTTTAGTCCTTTAAAAGCTTGTTAAAATTTAAACATGGTAGAAGGGATCGTGAGGGGAGAGATCACATCCTGAGCCTCTGCCAGTGACAGTTCCAGACACTGTCTTGGGAACTCCAGACACACCATCTGATAATATTCTCCTGATGACCAAGAGGTGAAGGATAAAATGCCCAAAGTCACACAGTAAAGAAGAGGCTGAATTCAAACCCAAATCTGTCAGATTACAAAGCCCTGTCCAGAACCAACTCTCACACCTCAGCAAGAGCAGAGAGAAATTGGAAGGAAACAGACAAGTTAGTTTATTTTCTGAGTCTCAGTTTTCTCATCTAGATAGAAGTGAAGAATAATCAGAACCGCGGGGAAAATCAAAAGAGATAATACCCATGAGCTTCCTTTGCAAACCAAAATGCACCATTCAAATGGAAGGGGCTGGTATAGTTACTGGGAAAGTCAGCTGGGGTGAGGTTGAGGAGAGGGAGGGGTGGAGTGGCCAAATGTGGACATAGCGGCTCGGGATGGAGAGCAAAGATCAGATGGAGGCACTTGACTCGAGAGCCACTCTTCCAAAAGGTGGCTCTGGGCTGGGGACTGTGCCAAGCTGGACACTCAGTCTTTGGGCCAGCCCTGCTTCCCTGGGAGTGGCTGATTCTTCTTTCTTAGAGATAGAAGAAGTGGAGGTTTGAAGGGAAGTGTGCAAGCCACTAATTCATTTTCAGCAATCACAACTGAAGTGCTGAGTGGAGAATGTTCTGGCCTGGAGTGTATTGGCTGATGGCTTTTCCAGAAAGCAGTGGTCAGGCCATTTGGGGTCAGTCAGCAGCCTAGTCTAAAAGCAGATGTTTTGCGGTAGAAGACAGCTCTCTGTGTCCTATGATTTCAAGCCCCCAAGTTTGGATTTCTTGCCTGAAGAAGAGATTGCCAGTGTTTCCAAACCAATAGCAAACACTGTCCATTTGCTGAGTGCTTTACAGTTTACAAAGTGCTCTCACATATATCAACATGTTTAGTCTTTAGAGTGATTTCAAGGCTAAGGAAAATAAAAGATGGCTGTATGAGGAAGACTTAAAGCTATAAGGGACAGAAAACATAACTAGAGTGGTTTAAGCAAATAGGTTGGATTATTTCCCAAAACAGGAAGTCCTGAGGTAGGCAGCACCTAGGTAGGTAAGATTCAGTAGCACAATGATGTCAAGATGGTTGCCTGCAACACTCCTGGTCTTACCTCGTGGTTGTAAGATGGCTGCCCCCACTCCTGCATCTAGTTACATATTTTAGGCAGGAAGAAGTGGATGAAGGAACAATACCAGCAGGATCCTGGTTATGTTTCTTTGCCAGAACAGTGTCGCACAGGCACTCTGAGCTGCCTGGCTGTTAGAGGAGTCCAGTGCTTAGCTTTCTAACATCTATAGTAGAGGAAAGTAAGAGACAAAAGGCTGGGGAATGGTGTTGAATAAGTCACCTGCAGGGTCGGCTGTAATAGGAGTAGAGGCTACAGGCTAGAAGAGACTAGAATGACTTGGGATATTATGGGGCCCAGTGGTTCTCAACACTTGCCTGTACATTAGAATCACCTGAAGATCTTTTTTTTTTTTGTGGTGTTTCTTTTTCTTTTCCTTTTTTTTTTTTTTTAAGATTTTATTTATTTATTTGACACAGAGAGAGAGATTACAAGTAGGCAGAGAGGCAGGCAGAGAGACAGGGAGAGGGGGAAGCAGGCTCCCTGCTGAGCAGGGAGCCCGATGCGGGCCTCGATCCCAGGACGCTGAGATCATGACCTGAGCCGAAAGCAGAGGCTTTAACCCACTGAGCCACCCAGGCGCCCTGAAGATCTTTTAAAATAGTGATGCCAGGCCCTACCCCAGACCACTTAAGTCAGAATCTCAGGGAATACTTCCTGGTGTTACCTTTACAAGCTCCCCAGTGGATGCAAATATGTGTAGCCAGTTTTTCAGAGCTGTTCTGTCCAATACAGTAGCCCCTAATCCCATGTGGCTATTGACATTGAATTGAAATGAATTAAAATTAAATATAATTTAAAATTTAGTTTCTCAATTACAGTGGCCACATTTGAAATAATCAGCAGCCACATGGGGCTAGTGTCTCTGGTATCGGACAGTGCAGATCTAGAACATTTCTGCTATTACGGACAGTTCTGTGAGTGGTCGGCACTGTTCCAGAGGAACCTAAGAGGAAGAGCTTGTTGGGAATTTCAAGGCTCCGTAAATCTGGCCTGATTTACATGGGGCAAGACAGATGGGCTTGACTGGGAGGCAGTTAGAGAAGAGTGGTTAAGGGCATGAACCATGGGGCCACACTGCCCAGGTTTGAATCCAAGATCTCCCACTTCCTGAGTAGGTGACCACATAAGTTACTTACCTTCTCTTCCTCCATCTGTAAAATGGGAATACCGTCTCCTGGGGTTGCGATGAGACCTCCAAGCTGATTCGCAAAATGATGCCCTAGCACACACTATCTGCTATTCATGACTGCAACCCACGTTATCTAAGAGGGTTGACAGGTGGCTAAAACCCCAAGGGGCTCTCGCTGGACACCTTTGTCATGTTACCCCTCAGTTCCACCTGGGACTGCACCTAGGCTTCCCAACCGGGGCTCTGACGCTGGCATTTCCATGTGACCTTTTGCTCTGAGTCTGACCTCCTGGTGCTCAGCTGGATGGCCTGCCCTGCCCCTGCCTGTAGGGTGAGTGCGAGAATGAATGAATGCATCAACACTGAACACATCCCGGTTTTCATCCACAGAGTATAAGCAGGCCTTCTGACTTGCAGCCTGGCCCTGGGTCTGGTGGCTGCAGAGGGTGTGGGGGCAGGAGAGGCAGGCTGTGTGGTCCCAGGCAGCTTACTTGCCTCTCTGAGTTTGTGGCACCTGATCTAGAGAACCAAGGGTTGGGGCGAATGCTGAGTATAGCCTCTGAAGGGCATGGAATCTCTGCAACACAGTTTTCCTTTCTTGGGGAAAATTACAGCTTCCTAACCAGTGTGGCTGTACATTGGTCTTCTTTCAGGGTTTCTGATCTCCTCAAGGTGAAGTGCGACTCCTTTCTCACCTCCCAGGGCTGCCCCCCCCAGTCTTCCCTGCCCCCTCCCTATCTCCAGGCTGTGTTAACAGTGCTGGGCACAGGGTCCCGGGGTAGGAAGATGTCATTTCCTGCACCAGAAATGAGCAAGATGCCCCCACTACCTGCCACATGAGGGTTCTCAGAAAGTGGGGCGTGGGGGGAGTGAGGCTCCTCCAACAGGGAAGGAAGGGCATTTTCAGATGCAACTACCTTGAGCCTCAGCACATCTGCTCCTGGCGTGCGCACTCCACAGCGCGGCAGACACGCCACGATGGGTCCCAGTCATTAGCTGGCTGTCAGGTTCTTCAGATGATGGAGCTAAAAATAGCGCGCTATAGATAGAAGCTTCTCCCACGCAGGCAGGGACAGGCTGCAAATGGAAGTGGGGAGAAGGAGCTGCGCGGCTCCCTCTCCCCTAAAGCGAGGTTCGTGCCCATCTGCAGCCCCCCTCCCCACCCCCCGTCGCCCTCCCCGGCAATGCCCTGCCTCCTTCAGCCGCATCCCCCGCCTGCGACCCAAAGACGCGCCCCAATGTTGCCAATGCGCCCTGGCAGGCAGGGTGCTGGGCGGCGGGGTTCATTTGTATGCCGCACCCTGGATAAAAGTGATAAGGCCCCAAACACTCCAAGGAGACCACGCGGATGAAACCCCCGCACGGCTGGCTCCGGAGGAGAGCTATTTATAGAATCCAAATATCAGCGTTTTCCACCCATTTACACAAAGCAATTTCAGCCTTTTCAGATGAGAAAAGAGCAGCCCGGGCCGTCATTCATTCTGGTGCCGGAATCACATTTGGGGGCAGGAAGCCCTGATTTTATAGGAAACCTCGAGGCAGGCTCGGATTAAAGATCAATGGCCACATAAAATGTAGGCTGTCATATTCTCGCTGCGAACTTGTCCTGGTAATAAAAAATGTTGTTTTAGTAAATAAACTCAGGGAGATCCATTGCTGGCTGCTGTTTATCCCTGAGCCTCGCTCTGAGCGCTTGGAGCAAAGGATTCAGAGACAGAAAGAGAGGAAGGAGTTTCTGGTGGGAGCCCCCCCACCCCCCCAGCCTGCCAGCCGGCCACCCACCCCTGATGTGCTTGTCACCTCAGAGTCCACGCCACGCACAGGGTATGTCCCTGCAGACAGGCTCACTCTGCTGCTTCTTAAGAAAAGTATGAAATGTGTTTGTAAATAATGATGAGGCTGGCAGTGGAGCTGGCCATCTAGCAATGCAGACCCTCGGGACACACGGACTTGGGGTCAAGGCCCGGCCGGAGCGCATCCTAGCTGCCCAGGTCTAGGGACCTTAACCCGATCCCACTAAAGTTTGGTTTCTCATCTGTTAGGTGGGGGCCGGAGACCTCTCGCTCTCTCGCTGGGCAAAGAATCTTTTTTTTTTTTTAAGTTTCCATTTATTTATTTATTTATTTGACAGAGAGAGAGAGAGAGAGACAGAGACAGAGACAGAGACAGAGACAGCAAGAGAGAGAACACAAGCAGGGGGAGTGGGAGAGGGAAAAGCAGGCTCCCTCCTAAGCAGGGAGCCTGATGCGGGACTCGATCCCAGGACCCTGGAATCATAACCTGAGCTGAAGGCAGACACCAGGCACACACTGGGCAAAGAATCTTGTGCCCACCTCGCCCTCCAAACATCCATCCCCTCCTGCACCACACCCTGATTTGGCAAACCGAACAGAGAAGGGAGCCGGCAAGGGGTTGTCTCTTTTCCAGATGCCATCTGGTCATTGCCCGCTTCTCCGCCACTCACTCGTCTACTTGCTGTCTAGACCACTGGTCCTCCAACTTTAGGTTCGTCCTCAAATTCATCAAGACTACCTGCCAACCCCCCTACCCCACCCCATCCCTTGGCGCGCTGAGCTCCACCCCCCAGTCTCTGATCCGGTTAGAGTGGGGCGGAGTCCTAGAATTTACATTCCTAATAAGTTCCCAGCTGATGCCAATGACACTGATCCGGTTCTGGCCCACACTTGGAGAACCGATGGTCTGGAGAAACCAATAGGAACGGAGAGGGACCAGAAAGTTCTGCTCCTACTAATCACATCTTGTAGACTGGCAGTGATTAAGCCCTTTAGGTTTAGATGAGTCTGGACCTTTGAAACACCAAGATAAATACATAATTACACATTGAGATGAATGCCATGTAGGAAAACTCAGCATCCTGAGAGAGCATATACGGGGCCCTGGTTTAGGATCATGAAGGCCTGCTCTGAGGACAGAGTAATAGAAGCGGGGAATGAGGATGCCTGGAATGAGCAAGACCCAGAACCAGCAAAAAGCCCTGCAGGAAGGGGGCCCGGCACATGCTTGGAGCCACATTGCCGAAGGAGAGAATATAGTAAGTATGAGTTTCCAACCCAAAGAAACCAGCTCCCAGATGTGCTTTCCTTGAGACTCATTGACGAGAGGTCAGAACGGAGACTCCCAGGCTTCCATGTCACCCCCACCCCGACCTCTCCCCAGCGCCCCTCCCCCCTGCCCTAGCACCCTCAAGTCCTGCTGTGGAGCGCCCTGCCCTTGTAGACTGTTCTCTCGTTGCCGATGGTTTCCGGTGGATATTGCTGCATAATAAACCCCAACACCGAGTTCCCCCAGTTCTGTGGGTTGGTTGGTTCTTCAGTAGGCATTACCTGGGCTCACACAGTCAGTCACACTCAGCGGGCACATGGCCTGGGGCAATGGGGCATGTCTGTCCACGTGGTGTTTCCTCACGGGTTCTTTGTGCCATGGCTGTCTCAGGGCAACCTTCCAAGAGGGTGAGTTGGGGGGCCTAAGGCCCTCTGAGGCTGAAGCTCTAGAACATACCTACTATCACTTATGCCGCATTCTGTTGGTGGAGGTAAACAGGAAGGCAGGAAATAGGGAGAGGGGTCTTATTACTTTCTGTTTTCTTCCTGTTCCCATCCACATCAGCAACAGCTCTCAGACCTCAGGAAAGGGTCTAGAGATTAATAATCTGAAGGCTGACTTCGTTTCTCAACAATGCTGCAAAAGGACCCAGGTTATATCTTCCTACTCTGCCATCTACGGGAGTTGTCTCCTCATCTTCATGCCTGTCACCTCATGGTAGCAAGATGGCTGCTGCAGCTCCAGACATCATGGCTACATTAAAGACAGAAAGCAGAGATGGCTCTGAGGGGGGTGGTGAGAAAGAATCTCTTCCTTCTCTCTCCCTCTTCTTCACTTGCTCTCTCTCTGCCTTAAAATTTCATCAGCAGACTTTCCCCCACATTTCATAGACTGAAACTAGGACAGTGCACCACCCCTAGCTGCATGGGAGGCTGGTTAATGTAATGTCTAGCAAAGAAGGATGAGATTACCATGACAGGCTGAGGTCAGTCATCATTCCCTACCCAGAACTCCACTTACTACCTGAAAAAAATCAGGGCTCTCTTCCCAGTAGGGGGAATAGCAAGAATGGGGAATGTTGCAGAGAAAATGGTCCCCATCCAGCCCTTGGCCCAGTCTGCCTCCCTTGCCCCCTGGCTGACCCGCAGGCACTCCACTCAGCTCCCTTCCAAGTCTCCTTACCCCAGGCTTGCCACAACCTCTGCACAGCGACCCCCACACCCCAACCTCTGGCCCCCCTCCCCTGCAACCCAGGAAGGGAGGACAGAAAAAGCAACTTTGGTCCTACTGCTGCTGGGCGTGCAGGCAGCTACACAAGCCTGGAGTCCTGGGCTCCAGCACCCTGGGCTCTCTCTCTGCCTTGGCTCCCACACTCTTGGCCGAGGACCCTCTTTGGGCCATTTAAGAAGGCATAGCTCTCTTCCAAGCTTGTGTTTCCACAGATGCTCTCAGTTCCCCCAGAAGAGAGGCTCAGGCCTCAAAAAAATTCAAGAGTCCCACCAGGACCCTGCCTTCCCATTCTTCCTGCAACCACCCACTCACGGGCCTGCCTGTGTTAAATAGGGAAATAAAGGAATTTAGAAAAATGCTTTTCCTTTCAACAGTGCCTGGCGTCAGAAGGCTGTTGTTCCCTTACTGGAGCAGGCCGGAGACCCTGGCCCAGGAAGCCCGGGCATGCCACGTCAGGGACAGTTGGCTGCCTGCTCCCCACCCCTGTCTCTCCACCATCACCCATAGCTGAAACACATGGTCAGACTGAGGGTTGGGGTTCCCTGGCGGCCTCCCCTAAGCCATGAGTACCCAGTGGAAAAGCTCCAACCCCCAGGCTCTCGAGTGCACCCATGCCTACCTGGATATTTCAAAAGCTACTCAACTCCACCCTCGGCCAGCAGGGTACAGAAAAGTAAAGACCCAAGCAGGTGACCTTTCCAGGCTCCATGCGGTGCCATTTTTCTCCATGACCTCTTGAGGCCAGAAGGGTGGGAAAGGCATTTCCACCTCCTTTGTGTTATCCCCTCCTTCTCTGCTCTATTCCCAGGGCCTCGAACAGTGCCTGGCACCCAGTGGGTCCTCACTGCATGTACTCTGGATGTGTGAGCGCCTGACGGCCAGCCCGTCCTCTCCCGACCCCCACCCTGGCTCTTCCTGGCTGGTCCTGCCTATCCTTCGCATTTTCCAGGAAGCCCTCCCATCCTCCAAGCAACTAGAATGACTTGAGAGTTTCTTCTTTCTCCCTCTGGCCTCTCCCTGAGCCTCATCCCCACCCCCTCTGCTTAGAAAGGATTTTTTTTTTTAACTTTGTGTTAGATCAAGTTGCATATGTACCCTACTCCCATTCTAGGTTTTTGTTCCTTGTTGAGAAGAACAAGAGACATTTTATTTTGCTTTATATTTGTTCCCCGTACCTCTTAGCCCCATTTCCCAAGGCCATCACCATGCTTGGCACACAATGGGTGAATACTTGTTGAACTACTACTAATTATTATTAAATTTTTCATATGTATATTATATTGAATATAATGTGCATATTATATTTACTTATATTGGATGGATGTTGTATATGTATATATAATATACTATGTATGTTATATATACTAGTTATAATGAGTCTTCCTCTATATTCTTAGCATTTTATTAACTCATTCCATCCTCCCAGCAGCCCTGAAGCTTGTCCAAGGCCACACAGTCAGTAGAGGAGAGGCCTGGGAAGCTAACACTGGAGGGTGCCTGGTTTTAAAAGTGTATATATATATATATTTTAAGATTTTATTTATTTTATGAGTGGGGAAATTAGCAGAAGCAGAGGGCATGGGAGGGGGGAAAGAATCTCAAGCAGAGTCCCTGCTGAGCGCGGAGCCTGACCTGAGGCTCTTTCTCAGGACCCTGAGATCATGACCTGCGCCAAAACCAAGAGTCAGATGCTTAACTGACTGCACCACCCAGGCACCTCAACAGTGCATTCTAAGAAAAGGGTGTTGGCTTTTGGAGCACAGCAAATCCAGGAAGGCTTCTTGAAGGCAGGGGTAGATTCCATGGTTATTTAAAGGAGAAGAGTATTTCCTAGGTGAGAGGAGGCAGAGGAAGACAAGGCAGAGTAGGGGGTCCACGACAGGAGCTGTTTGCCCTTTTTCTATCCCTCACTCATCTGGCCTTAAGTCAGCAAACTTGAAAGCACAACTGCTTTATTTGGTTCCAGGCAAAGATGGTTCCAACAAACATTACCCGGATATGCTGACTGTACCAGCCATCATCGCTGCTGGAAAAGGCACCCCGTCTCGGCGCATCAGACCTTTAGTAAGAGTTTACAGTCACTTTTCAAGGTGCATTACCTTCCACATAGGTATTCCGTGGATTGCAGAAACGCCATCCACCGTAGCTAAAGGGCTCCATCTCCATCTGCATAATTCCCAATGCTGTCACTGGGCCTCTCACGGCCATCTGGCAGCCTCTTTGAAATCACAGCTTCCCCTGCACCCCCCACCCCGTGCTCCATCAGGAGTGGGGTCCCCGAGCCAAGACTATCGGTAAAGCAAGATCAGGACGTATGGACGCCTGGGTGATGATTTAGCTGCGTCACTTGCTTTCTGACATTTCCATAGCTCTTCCCGGCTTCACCTCTGCGGCTGACCGGTTGAAAGCGGCAGGAGGCAACAAGCAGAAATTGAATTTTCCACAGTATGCTCATTTGGGTGGCTCATTCCTCAGTTCTATGGGCAGCTACCTGGGAAGGTTCCAGCAGCTGCTCCTGTCCCCCACACTCTGCCCTTGCCAACCCCCTGAGGAGAACTGTCCCTGCCCGGGAAGGGAAACTTGGCTCTGAGGAGCCAGAGGTAATGAGTGTGTCTTTCTCTGGGGCCACTCAAGTGGTATATGGAGCACAACCCCCCTGCCTGCTCTGAATATCTTCAGAAAGCCCAAGAGAATTTCCCATTTTGTTGACGATTTGGCTACACAAAGGTTCCCAGGAGTGTCATGGTGAGTGTGCTTATGGGAAAGGTCCATCAACATCTTCCTAGCCAACATCGGCATCCACACTTGGCTGGTTCTCTAAATCCCTCAGACGAAAGAATGTTCGCCCGCAGCAAGGTGATACAAGAATCAGCAAGAGAGATTTTCTTTGCAGTCTTGACACCAGAACAATGGGCTAATGTGAGGTTGTGTGAGTGAAGTGAAGGCACCAGACAAACAGGTTATTTGCTTTGTCTAAACCCTAAATCCTCCTTCTCTGACTGAGCGTCTAACCCCTATGAGGTAGGTGTCACCCTGAGTGGTGGCTCCCCCATTCTGGTGAGTAGAGGAATTTCCTGATGGGTGTGTCAGGACCCATCCAGTCTGCAGGGATTCTGGGTAAGTTGCTTCGAGTGAACCCAGGACAAGTCACATCAAACAAGTACTACACAGGGTTCCCTTGTAGATGCCTCTCAGCTGTAGTTTAATAAACATGCTGGCTACCCACAGTCCCTTCTTCTGCATTGAATCTCTTCTTGAGGGAGAGGGCAACAGTGGGGCATGTTCTGTGTGTCCTCTTTTCCACCCCTTAGACACTGTATCCACTCTCAGGACACATCCTCTGGAATTCACTGCTTGGGATGACCCTCGCTTTCCTGTGTCCTCCCTCCCATGGTGTTGCTTGTTTCTGTCCAAAGGCAGGTGTCCTCCCCACTCCAGGTCTCACCTGGTTCTCCATGTGGGCAGCAGCAGAAATGGTGCCTAGCACAGTAACAGACTTTATAAATATTTTTGACTACTGTATTTCATATATATTATTAACCTTGCTTCAGGCCCTAAGCTAGCTGCCGATGGGAAGAAAGAAAGTAGCAAATAATTCTAATCAAAATTGATAAATAGCACTGTAGGTAAAGTATGAGGTAAAGTATAAGGCCTCAAACCTACTGGATTGGCAAAGGTCGAGAAAAGGAAAACGTCTGGCTTTGGCTGAGGTGAGAAGCTCTGATAGTATGTGTAGGACTATAAATTGGTAGGACCATTCTGGGAAGCAATCCGGCAAATGTGACTGAAATAAAAATGTCTATTCCCTTTGATCCTAAAATTCTAGTCCTAGGAACTTTTTCTAAGGAGATAACAGAACGAGGACACAAAGCTCGTCACTTGAGTTGTTCCACAAACGTCTACTGAGGACCTACCATACACCAGGCATGGAGCTAGGTACTGGGCAGAGTGTGATCAAGCAGGCAGGAGGGCGTGAGAGTGTGGATTGTGGATGTGTGCATGTGTCCGGGGTGGGGATGGGAGGGCTTATCTGAGCAGAAGGCTGGCAGCACCGTGAAAGTCCGTCCATGGCCGGCCCACACCACATTTTGATAGAAGAGAATACTAAGCAGCCATTTAAAATGTTGCTGTGAGTCTGTAGTCACTGTTGGAGGAAGCTCTCTGTGACACTGTTGAACAAGAAAAAAATGCAAATTGGGAAACAGAAAATGTCTCATTATGTCAAGTGACACATAAATGTCTACATGAGTATATACATAGAGAAAGGTGTCGAAAACTTCGCTGTCAAGTGTCAGAATGTTCAAAGGATTTGTTTCTGGCTCATGGGGTGTTGTGCGTGCTTCTTTCAAACCTTTCTGTATTTAATTTTTTTACACGAGCAGGTACACAGAATGCAAATACCATCTTTGTAAACAGGATGAACGAGTGAATGAGTGAATGGATGAGTGAACGAATGAATGAACCAACAAGGGAAAAAGCAAAATAGTATCAAGGCTCAACCAAAGAACTCCATGCCTGGGAATTCAAAAGCCTCCCACTGGAGGAGCTACTGGAAGGTACAGACTAGCCGGGCCTGTGGTGACCCACTCTCACCCCAGAGACCCTCACGGGTCTTCTCTCCTCCGACAACTGTTGGACCCCGTGATTTTCCTGGACCTCTTCCACCTGGAGACTCGGAGGGGCTGCGACTCAGGCAAGGGGTGAAATCAATCCAGGCCCCATCGGGCTGGAGTTGGCTGGCTGGCCCTGGGTTGTTGTTTCTTATCTGCCGAGACTCCGTAGAACTGGCTGAGTGACGGGGCACAGCTGAGGCAGTTAAATCTTCCCCAGCCACGCATGTGCTGTCAGGATTATTCACAGTGGCTTCGGTCCCCTGCCCGGGATCCCGTTTCTCCAAAGATACCCTTCCAAGCCTGACGCATGGCTAATAAACCCATACCCAAATTGATCTCCCAGCTGTTCTTCAGGGGCGCTGCCAGCCCCCTTACCCGAGCCAAGCTGTCTGGGCTTGCCATAAATCGGGGCAATTTTTCATCCGGGGCTTTTCATCGGTTTTAGAAACTGTTCTCATTCGGCAAAGGCTTTGTGTTTTGTGTTTTGTGTTTTTGAGATTTAATATTTTTGAGCCATTTTAAGTTTACAATAAAATTGAGAGGAAGGTGTAGAGACTTCCCATATATCCCCCTTATCGCTCCATGGCATAGTCTCCCCCATTATCAATAATACTTATCAGAAGGGTACATTTTTTTTTATTAAGGATGAACCTACGTTGACACATCATAATCCCCTAGAGTCCATAATTTACCCAAGAGTTCAGGCTTGGTGTTATACATTCAATGCGATTGGACAAATGTATAATGACATGTATTACCCGTAGCCACAATGGTGGTGGTAGCAGTGGTGGGAGAAGTAACAAATATAACAACAAATATTTACATAGAACTTGACCTTTCATAAAGCGCGTGCCCATATATAATCCCATTAGCTTTCATTGCAAAGCCAGGTTTTCCCTTAGATACATAGCACCCAGTGGCCAGGCAGAATCCATTTACTCATTCATTCATTCCCTTATTGACAAACACTTTTGCCTGAGCTCCTACTTTTCCCCAGGCACTCTGATAGGTAATTGTATTATCCAGAGTATGCCAGAGAAACAGAGCTGATATAATATTTATATATTAAGGAAGAGGTTTATTTTAAGTAAAATCTACTTATGATTATGTAGTAAGTAGATTTAAGTAAATCTACATACTATTATGGAGGCTGACAAGTCCAAAATCTGCAGGGTGGACAACCAGGTGGAGCTAATGTTCTAGTTCAAGTCCAAAGACCATCTGCTGGCAGAACTCCCTATTGCTCAGCGGAAGGGAGTCTTTTGTTCTATTCAACTGATTGGATGGGGCCTTCAACTTATTGGGTGAGGCTCACCCACATTTTGGAGGGCAATTGACTTTACTCACTGTCAACTGATTTAAATGTTAATCTCATCCAAAAACACCTCACAGAAACATCCAAAATAATGTTTGACCATATATTCAGGCACCATGGCCCAACCAAGTTATCATCACATAAAATTAAGTATCATACTAATGAAGGCACTCAGCTGAGTAAACTCAGCCCTCAAGAAGATCATAGAGTAGTAGCAGAAGCAATAGTATGTACTAGAATGGTAGTACAAGATGGGAAGTGATATATGCTATGAAAGAGTCACAGATAGTGCTAGAAATCTGAACTACATTCTGTTTGGCCATGGGTAAGAGGTAAAGGAGCAAGGAGTTCACAGAAGGCTTTCTGGAAAAGGAGAATTTGAGTTGGCTCTTGAAGGATGGGCAGTCTTTAGATGGGTGCACATACAGAGAGGAACATGGATGGCATTAGGTAGATGGAGGGGCGTGAGCAAAGAAAGATGTTCAAATCTGTTCATGGAGCAGCCAGGAATGGATTACAGGTATGTAAAGAACTAATAAGCAATATTGCAATCAAGAGAGCAAAGGCACATTACACCCTATTTGAGGGTCCTTTCTTGTCCCTTTCTACCATCCTGTTCCCTACGATCTGACTTCTTTCTTTACAGAGTTATAGTTAACTATGAGTAAAGCAGGCTGTGGGATGCAGGCATCAACTGGTTGCCCCAGCACCCACAAAACCCCACCTGCAACTCCTCAGGAGGAATACTCTTCTCCAATCTCCAGCCCTACTCTTTCGCTCACACTCTGCCATTGGCTTTGAGACGGACCATCTGACCCAGTCCTGAACCAGTCAGAGCCCCACACTTTTCATTGCTAGAGTGACTGGTCAAGAATGGACATGTGACACCACCGGCCAATCGTGCCTTGTGGGCGGGTTTTCGCTCTTACTCCCACCATGAACATGAGAGGTGGTGGGGGGTGAGCCGAGGTTCAGATGGAGGCTGAGCCACACAAAGGTGGACAGTGCAGAGAAGGTAGAAAAGATAGGTCCCGGTACCTCCAAACACAGCCCTCAGAACATGGAGGAGGCTTCTGCAAGACAGAGCGTGAGCTTGAGGTCCACAAGCATCTGGCAGTGATTAAAAACCCTGATAGGAATATGAGCAACAACTGTTTGTTGAACACTTAGTGTGAGTCAAACACAAACAGTCTGTCATTTAGTGGTCCCACACTTGAATGGTAGTTGCTATCACCCCCATAAAATCAAGTTTCAAACCCAGGTCTCCCAAGCATGGAAACCCAAGCTCTTGCCTCCTCAGTGGTTCAGAAACTCCTGGGAAGAATCTGAGAAAGTATGGATATTCAGGACACCTCCTTAGACATGTGGGTCACTTGACCTAGAGGGGAGCCCCTGGTACCCCTAACGGGCAGCCACCACACGAAATCATGTGGGAGGCAGTTCCTAGTGCTGGCCACTTGCACAGAAGCATGTGATCCCGACCTCCCAAACTCCTAGCAGCCCAGGGTGACCCTAACTTTGACTAAACACTGCCCTTTGGATTACATGATTCTAGTCACCCCCAATTTAGAGAACTGCTGTGTCATCTAGGGGGTACAAGTGAGGAGTTGGGAGCAGGAGGCTTGGCTAAAACAGGAGACTGCTCCTTCTCTTTTTAAAAGCCATTGGTCGTTTTTAGAAAATAAGCTGTATAGTCCATGATGTAAGGAAAAGCAGCTGCAGCGGGAAACTCAGGGATGTCGGCTCCTGGCTTGTCACAACTATGATCCATGTTCGGTTCCACTCCACTTAGGAGCGCAAATGTCCCTGTGATGTTCCAGGAACAATGTGCACAACTGGTCCCACCACACACATACCACCCTGAGGGCCAGGAAAGCGACTGTCTAATGCAGAGCATGAGCCTGACTTCATGTCTGGGGGCAATTGGAATGTTTAACTGTTGGGCGGTAGGGATGGGGGCAGGGGTGAGATGGGAGAGAGGTTGGGGTTGTTCGCTTGTTTTCTGGAGTTAGCCAAATGTACTCATTTAGGACTTCTTTTCTGAACATTCTTCTTGCTTTAAAAAAAAAAATGCCTGGACTGCAATTTTGTTTTTATGGCCTCTCCCATGAGACCAGCTTTTATTTCAAAAGTAAAACCCTAGCACAAAGGGTAAGGAAGCTTGCAAACCTTTTGAGGATGGCTATATAGCTTGAGCTTTCATTAAAATGCTTCTGTAACTTCTGTGTTATCAGGAAAAGACCTTTTTCACATACTCTAGAAACTCCAGATTCCCTCTGGTTTTATGATCCTGTGAGGCTCTTGTGCCGAGCATAGTGCCTGGCACACGATTGGTATAAAGCATTTTTTTTTTTCCAAAAGGCAAGTGCAGAAAAGAATGCTTATTGACCAACTGGCTTTTGTCTTCATCAGTAAGTTGCCTCAGGGACTTCAGTATCACATGAAATGTGAAATTATTACCAAACCGAATTTGAATGAAACATTTCACCATTGGAAACTTAAGAAAAAAATGCAAATGCAAAATTAACCTATGTTGTTACGATTTTAGCATGATTCTACAAACAAACTTTAAAACAATGTTCAGAGGGGGAAAAAACTCAGAATAATAGGAGTAGTGCTAGAGAACATGGTATCTATTTTTAAAATGCAAAAGAGAGAAGTTTGGACCCAGGACTCAACTCCTTAAGACTTCCCTCTCAAACTGATCATTATTCAACATTCTTTGGCTACAATCAAAGATGAATCAACCTACCTGTGCTAGTGCTACATAGCCAGACCAGATTTCTTGTTCTTCTCCAAAAGGCTGTTGTTAGGGTCTCTGATAAATCTCTCACAAGATTNCATAGCCAGACGAGATTTCTTGTTCTTCTCCAAAAGGCTGTTGTTAGGGTCTCTGATAAATCTCTCACAAGATTAAGGTCTACCAAGTCTTCAGCATTTCCCAGATCCATATTACCCCCATCCCCAAAAGACTTGGAGTGGCTTTGGCATGACTTCTTTATAGTGAACCCATGAAAGTACCAGGTACTCTCTTTCTTCTAATCCAGGGTTGCCCAAAGTGTCTAATATTTTTATAAGGGATCATAATCACACTAGTCTGGAGTTTTAACAATTTACCTTTTCTCCTTAAAAAAATAACCAGGAAAACCCTTTCTATTCCTGGCTCTCTCCCACCACTTCCCTATCTCTTGATTCCTCACGGGATACTGTCAGCAGCTCTATGGCTACATCAGCAAGTTTTTCAGGGTCCTGGGGGTACAATTTAACAGAGTCTTGGGAGTGGCCCTATATGCTTTCTCTCTCTTCCTGGTCTTTAGAATCAGTTCTCTCATTCTCTGGACAATTGTTTAAAGGTAAGCCTCTCTGAAGAAGCTAGAAACAAACTAAGCATGGTCATGGTCTGTTCTGGGCTTCCCACAGGCTCACATTCTGTATAACAGCTCCATCTCCTGAGGAGCATACGTGTTAGACATTGTCCCACGGGCTTTGCTTACAGGCTCACAAGTGATTCTGTCAAGAACTCAGTGAAGAAGGTACAGCTATTAACCTTGTCAAGCAGATGAAGAACCTGAAGCACACAAGGCTGAAGTGGGAAAGGAGAAAGAGGACACAGAGGTCCAAGTAAGTCTCTGACTTGTGTGGCCGTGGAAGCCACAGGAGCAGAAATAAAGAAAACCTGAGGCCAGGGACTGCATGCCTACCGTCTAGAACTTGATTCAATGGATTTAGAGTATCCATCACCATCTGATCGCAATGACCACCTTTGAGAAACCCACCTTGCTCATACCAAAGCTCTCCCTCTTCGTCTTTTGCCCTGGACCTGTGACTTTAGGTACTAATTCTCTTTTCATCTGTGGCTACATGTGATAGGTGTATAATTAATCATGAATTCTGCTGTCTTAGCTGAAGGAAAAAATGTTTAGAAAGATATTAGGGGGCACAGTTCATGTGGGGTAGCATCCTGTATGCAAACACATGGATGTCTTTGGAACAAAAATGGATGCATATTCACACAAAGTGGAATAAATGAAGTCTAAAGAGAGCCCTACATTCAAGTCAAGTCAGATTTTTTTAAAGATTTTATTTATTTATATATTTTTAATTTGAGAGAGAGAGGGAGAGGGGAAGCACAGGCAGGGGGAGGGGCAAAGGGAGAGGGAGAAGCAGACTCCAGGGCTGAGCAGGGCGCCCGATGCTGGACTTGATCCCAGGACCCTGAGATCATGACCTGAGCCAAAGGCGGACACTTGACTGACTGAGTCACCCAGGTGTCCCAAGTCAAATTTTTTTTTTTAACTTTAGATTTTCAGGGTCTGGGATGATGTTAATGGAGAATGGCTCTGTCGTGGAGCAAAAGTCGAGCTGAGACACATATCTCAGCTCTCACTTCTCATTTTTAAGAAGGGCAGGTACTTGGGCAGAGAGCCTTTCCCTTGTCTCTGTGTTCTAAGGTCACAGTCAAGGTGTGGTTGGGGCGGGGTTCCCGGAAGAAACTGTTGAAGACAAACCATTTGTTCACTATATAAAAAGGCAGTGCTTTGTTCTCTATCAAAAGGTGAGAGGCAGGAACAGAAATCTTCTCAATGAAACTCAAATCTTTCCTTTAGTTCCAGACTCCATCCTTCCCTCCCTAATAAACCTCATTTCCCTGGGAAAACATTCCACAGACATCTTCCCAACTATGCAGAGCCCAGCTGTCTCAAGCTGCAGACGGTCTGGGCAGTATCCCCGCGGAGCCCTGGGGAGCCTGCAGGGCAACTCCCGAGACCTGCTAAGCATTGAGAATGCTCCCCTCCTAGAGGATTTGCCCTTGAACCTGGCTGAGCTTATTCGTGCATGACTGAGGCAGCTGCCCACATAGATCTGCTGTCATTCAAGGACCACAAAGCTGGTCCAAGCTCAATTTCCTCCACCTCATCAAGGGGTAAGTGTTGGGATAGGGCAGAGGGAGGAAAATAAGATTCAAGGCCAGGCAGGTTTGGCCCTCAGGCTTGTCCTTGCCACTTGCTTTGTGACCTTCGGCATGTGACTCAATCTTTCTGAATTTCAGTATCCCCCTCTGTAGAAGGGGAATAATGATTTCTCTTGCAGGGTTGCTGTGAAGATGAGACCAGATGGCATATGATAATATAGGAAAAGCCTAGGCCCTTAGTTTAAAGCAAGTATTCCTACATTTGCTGTTCCATGAACCACCCAGTGATATTCTTGGAGCCAGTGGCCCACTATTGCCTAGGCGGTATGTGGGAGGTGGGGTGGTGGGAGTGGCAGGCTTGGAAGACATTTGGAGCAAGGCCCCAAGTTTCTCCTGTACTGGTCCATACTCTGCTAACCTCAGGCAATCGCACAGCTTTGGGAACCCTCCAGGGACTCTCCAAAGAAGGTTGTCCTGGGTTTAGGGCTCGTTCCTAGGTCAGTGTTTGGAAGCAGTCACTGATGCTCCCACCAGCTCATCTGTGGGTGATCTGGCCTCCCTGGGGCTGATAGACCTCTGCACCTGGCCTGCCCCTGTGCATACACCCCGCAAGCCTGGGCACATCTGGGCAGGGCACAGCCCTTCCGTTCCTACCAAGTGAGCTGGTGCAATGGTTGGCAGTTAGCAGGTGCAGGAACATCAGGGAGGGGACTCAGCCAACACTGAGCGCTGGGATGGATGCCCAGGATAGCACAAAGGCCTCCTCAGCTTCCAATCCATGTTAGGTTAGGTTCTGGAAAGACTGACCACACATGTCCCTCCTGTCTACGCTGTGCCCTTCACTCCTGTATCAGTTTAGATAGGTTTGGCAATATGTAACAAGTGACTTCATGACAATAGGAGTTTTAAAAGGAAGCAGTTTACCTGCCTCTTATGAAAAATGCCTGGAAGTGTATAGTGCAGGGAAAATTTTGTGAAGCTGTCATCATCAGAGGCTCAGACTCCTACCTAGTTACTCCACCAGGCTTAGTGTGTCCCCTTCAGGGCTCAAGATATTTGCTGGCTTTCCAGCCATCACATCTGAATTCTGTGTTAAGAATAAGGAAGCACAAAAATGTGTATTGCTTCCCTTTCGAGGAAACTTTCCAGCATTCCCACACAATAATCTGCTTACTTCTCATTGACCTGACTTTTCTATGTGGCTGCACTGAACTCCAAAGCAGGCTGGGAAGTTTCACTGGAGGGGCGCCATGACTCCCGGTTAAAGTTGGGATTCTAAGGGAGAGGTGGGAATATAGAAAAGAAACTAGCAGTCTCTAGCCAATGCTCAGTAAACCTTGGACAGATGGATAAATGGTGTAGACCTTTCCAACCATGTCCTGGGGAATCCCATCCACTCAAAGGCCAGTTGACCTGCCATTTGCACAGGCTACGACTACGGTCTGAGTCAGAGCCAGAGGGTAGGAGACAGGTTCAGGAGAGAGGGATGGGCAAGGCAGAAGCAATCGCTATTCATGCTGTGGCATACCCCCTCCTTCCCAGAAGCAAGGTCCCCCCAAATCACTGCCAGAGCTATCCCTGGGCACAGAAGAAGGTGACTGACCAGCAATGGGCTGTCCCGGGGAGTGGGCGTAGCCACGAGCTGACCTTCCTCACTCGCGCTTCACCCCAGGACTTCATCTGCTTGGCGACCGATGGTTCTCACCACCCAGTACCCCAGGAAGCAAAATGTCCCCTGGCAGCACGGTCAGCGGAAGTACCGGGTGTCCGCTGGGCATGTGCCGACGTTCCAGCTGACCAGTGGGGAGCTTCAGTCCCAAGAGGACAGACACTCCACTCAGTCTCTTGGGTCCCTAGAGCTGTGCTCTCGTCTCTGGACCTGTGTCCTCCCAGGCTCAGGGGTATAGAATCATCTGAGCAGGTTGGCCTCTGGAGGATTCCAGAGACAGGTGCGGCACCACAAGCATCCGCTCCTGTAAGCGGGGAGCAGGGAGGCAGATTTGGGCAGATCGAGGCCAGCCGCCCACATGCTGAGCAGACAGGCTCAGGGCTGTTTCCTGGATTTAGCTCCTCGGCAGCTTTCTGTGCTCACGAGCATCTTCTGCTGGCCTCCATCCATCCTAGCCTTGTCTGGTGACCCCGAGCCCCGTAGATGATGACCCCTGGCCTGGGCCTGAATTCTCTGGGTGAGAGGATCGGAATGCTAGTCCCAAAGTTCACACCCTCTCCGTGTCTATTTGGAGGAATCAGAGGTGTCTATTTGGCTAATAGACAATCTGCCCGCTCCTGCACCACCACTAGCATCAACACCGCACTGGTCTCACCAGGACCTGAGCTTGGAGGAGGGCACCAGTGAGGCCAGAACAGGGAGTTCACCTGCTCTGGAAGAGGACCGACCCCACGCCAAGCATCAGCATATGCACTTGACACCTATTATCCTATCTGATCTTCTCCTGGAGCCTAGGAGGTAGAGTCGATTCTTATTGTCCCCATTTTACAGATGAGAAAATTAAGGCGAGAACACAGAAATCCCTTATCCTGGTTTTGGGTCAGGAGACCCAACAGGCATCCTGCACTCATTTAGTTTGGGCCTTTCTTATCACTGATAAGATTATTTTTAAGGGCATATCTTTGGTTTAAAAAAAAAGTATTTCTGCCCCGTGGGCATGTCTGGATTTCTCTTCAATACACAATTTTTCCTTAGCACCAGATGTGGAAAAAGGCTGAGGTTGTTTGAAAGAGACAAGTAGATTTGGGGAGGACAAACGATTCCCCAGAATGTAGCATCGTGGGGTTCTGGCACCTCCCATCCTCCCAGGGCTGACTTCTAACGAACATTCTGCTGAATAACAAACATTCTGCTGAAAGCTTCACAGTCGTGACATTTCATCGTCCAGTCCCTGCAGGGAGAAATCGTCACCTGTCCCACCTTGCAGCTGAGGACACGGGGGCTTCTCTGCATCATCTGGCCCAGATGACACACTTCATGAACGGCCAAACCAGCTTTAAACGGGCGTTGGCCCACCACAGCCCAGAGCGAGCTCCAAGCGGCCTCCTTATTTTTGTACAGCTCACAAGCTAAGAATAGGTTTTACACTTTTAAATGATTGAAAAAAAATCCAAAGAAGACGAATATTTCACAACGCATGAAAATTATCTGAAATTCAAATTTCAGTGTCCATAAATAAAGTGTTATTGGAAGCCAGCCACGCACATCATTTACATACTGTCTGGGGCTGCTTTCGAGTAATTACGGCAGAGGCCGTATGGCCTGCGAAGCCTAAAATATTTACTACCCGCTGCTTGAGAGGAAAAGTTTGCCTGTCCCTGTCGCACCATCCTGTTTGAAACACTTGTTCCAAAGTGTCCAAGAAAGCTCTGAGGCTGTGGTCATGGCCCTGAGTGCTAGGGTTTCTAAGACCCTAGTCCTCAGAATGAGGCCACACAAGACATCTAAGTCATCAGACTTGGTCTTCACAGCAAAATATGGATCATCACAGGGCGCCGGAGTGGCTCAGTCGGTTAAGCGTGTGACTGTTGATTTTGGCTCAGGTCGTGACCTCAGGGTGGTGAGATCGAATCCAGATTGGGCTCTGAGCTGGGCGTGGAGCCTGCCTAAGATCGTCTCTCTCCCTCTCCCTCTGCCCCTTTCCTTGCTCTCACACACACACTCTCTCTCTTTAAAAAAAATAATAAGTAAGATCATTACCACGCCCTGCCTGGCTCTGAAGACTGTCAGAAGATGAAAATTCGATAATGTATGTGGAAGCATTTTGTAATCCAGAAAGCACTCTCTAGAAATGGGAGGGATTACTGAATTACTGGATTCAGAGAAAGGCAATTGGTATAAGGGAAGTAAGATGGTGGGGCAGAGGGGTACAGGGCGGAGGGAAATGTACTTTGCTTCTGCATGATTCATTAATAAAACAGACCAAACCTGCCAGAATGGGCTTTGTCATAAACTCCGTGCCCCTGGCTCACGTAGTGGTTTGTTTGGCCTTGCCCAGGGGAATCGACCCTTTGGCTGGTGCCTCTGCCCTGAAGTGGCTTTGGGGGGCCTTCCTAGGTCTGGCCTTCCCCCCAAGGAGTGGGCTTCCTCCCCAGGGGATTTTAAAGTGCTAGGAAGACATCCTGCCCCCAAAGATGCCCTGTTCCTTCTACTCACTGTTTTGCCAGATTTCACAGAAATTCACTCCTATATTTATTCCAAACATGTTAAAAGGAATATTTCTAGAACAGGCTTACAGTCAACCCTATTGGTTATTGCTCTAGTGTGAGCAAGTCAGTTGATCATTTGTTCCACAGATATTTACCAAGGCCCTGCCACGTGCCGAGGAAGAGGAGGAAAATGTATGACGTAGATCAATAATGCCCCCCCCAGAAAGGAGGCAATCCTGGGTACGGGCAGGCGAGGTTGGGATAGCCCAATTGAATCTGGTGCCATCACCACTGTGCATTGAATAGACCCCAATTCTCAAGGTGTCTAAGCAAGTGAAAGGTGGAGAAGAAAGGGCAGCCACAGTCTCAGGAGGTATGGTAAGGCTCGAAAAGTTTTGTAATACTGAAGGGCGCGAGCATGAGCCACATCTTGAGTGTGAAGGGGTGTTTGGAGATGCTGCCTGGTAACTCCAGGGTGGGGTCCTTGGTTGCATTGAGCCCCCTCCCACCTACAGGAACCCTGCTGTCTTGGAGGCTCTCCACACAAAGGCCAGGCTGGAGCCCAACAGCAGCCCTGCTCTCCGATCTATGGCCCCCGCCTAAATCCCCCCGCTGGCACTGTGCATGCCTGACACTCAGCCGATCTTTTTAAAAGTGAGAGACAAACAAAACTGTGTGCAGAATTGGATGTTTATTTCCACCATCTGCGTGGCAATACAAGTTCAAGTTATAATGGCATCCGCTCTCCATCAGTATTAGGGGACCGTTTAAACATCCACAGCCATTTACTGATTATAAACACACACTAAAAAAAAGGCGGCAAGTGGCATGTGGCCCCCGCACCTGCTGCCTTTGTGTGCGTCAGTCAATTTCATGCCTAGGAAGTGCCGGGCTCCGTGGGGACAGCTATATATGCAGCTTGGTTGGTTGGGAGTTGTTCTGTTTTTCTTTTTTTCCCGGGGAACAGCATCAACCAAGCTGGCCCCAAAATACTCTTATTGCAAATAGATGGGAATAAATGGAAAATAGATAATGATCATACATGCAAACCAAAAAAAACAAAACAAAACAAAAACAAAAACAAAAAAACCTGCTGAATTTCCTAATGTTAAAATGTCCATTTGCTTATAATTAATAGATTAAAACTAGAGAGTATCTTTACTGGCTTTCAAGAAAAGTCCCAGGGGTCGCTGTGCAAAAGGCTCCTGTCTCCCGCCCTCCCACCGACCCTCCCACCTCACCCACAGCCACCCCGGAAGGTTTGAGTCACCAGGCATGGCGAATAGGGCATACATTGGACACAGTGAGAGCAGGCATGGGAAACTGAAGGAACAAAGAGAACTTGATGCATTCTACAGGGAAAAGAAAGTTTACCCCAAAGCTGGGCAAATGTTCTCTGGATCAACATTTTTCTCTTGCAAAGGGCTTCTCTACCTCCTTCAGACCCACCCCCGCCCTGTCATGGGTCCACCCGTGGCTTCCGCTCAATTCTGACCTTAATTAGCTGCGTGACTTTGGATCCCATTCTAGAAACCTTTGTTCTTACTGGGGAAACCTGAAGGGGCTGGGGTGGGTGGTGCTCCATTCGACCAGTGTGCTCCTGGGGACCTTTGGATCTCACCTTTCCAAGTTAACTTCTCCAAGGAGAANTTTTTTTTTTTTTTTTTTTTTTTTTTTTTTTTTTTGGTTTTGTTTTGCTTTGTTCTGTTTTGGGGTCCCCCCAACAGCTTCCGAGCTGAAAATACTTTCTGCATTTGTGCTGTAAAGGACCCATTTATTGCCTATGACCTGATTTTTGGAAGGGGAAGTATAGAATAGCACTCTCTCAGTTTCTTGCCTGGTCAAAAACTCCCAAGTACTTCCTAAGAGTTCCTTTGCATTTCTGATGTGATGCAGGAGGCACATGAAACCCACGCCAACTCTCACCACCAGAGCATTACCCTCGCTCCTCTGATCCATCTCTGGGTGCTTGTCTGCCTCCTTTTCCTCTGAACACTGGTTTTGGATGGCACTCTAGTTTCCATGGGTCATTAAGCCTGGCCAGCTGGAGCCAACATAATAGCTCATTCCTTGGATACATTTACTTAGAACAAGGGTTCCCTCTATATATTTAAAATGATTACCCATGGGGCACCTGGGTGGCTCAGTGAGTTAAAGCCTCTACCTTCGGCTCAGGTCATGATCTCGGGGTCCTGGAATCAAGTCCTGCATCGGGTTCCCTGCTCAGTGGGGAGCCTGCTTCCTTCTCTCTCTCTGCCTGCCTCTCTGCCTACTTATAATCTCACTCTCTCTGTCAAATAAATAAAAAAATCTTAAGAAAAAAAAGAATGATTACCCACACTGCGTTGTAGGCCTAATGTAGTTGGGGTTCTAATTCACAGCCTATGCTAAGAAAGCTGGCATTGAGCTTGTACATATGTATGGACTGAAGTCCATTTTTTAGCGGAACCAGCAACACTGGGAGCAGGTCCAACTGGAACTTCCCCAGGGTCCTGGGACGTCTTGAGGAGCCCATGGGGAGTACACATCTCCTCCGTGAATCCAGTATCACGCGTCTGTGGAGAAGTTGTTAGGAAAACACCAGCTCAGGTGTTTTGCATCTCTTCTCTCTGCACTGGTCACATTTTCACGGGTTCTTCGAGCTCCTTCTCACCTCTTTGCCCTTTTCCACTAAAATCTACCTCCAGGAAATCTTATTTGGATCCTGACTCAAATGTAAAAAGAAAGGTAATTAGAAAAATGGGACACTGACAGCATATTTGATGATATCAAGATATTGTTATTAATTTTTAAAAGTATGATAATGGTATTGTAACTTTTTTAAAAAAATGAGTCCTTTACTTTGGAGATACATATTGAAATGAGCTATCCGTGAAATGATGCCTGAGATTTAATTAAAATAATGTGGTGTTGGGGATACAAAATTAGACGTGAATTGGTAAGTGTCAAAGCTGAGTGATAGATACGAGACTTCATTATATGGTTCTCTCTGCTTTTATAGATGCATGAAATTTTCTGTAAAATGAGACTTTTCTGTTTTTGTTTCAAATAACCCCGCTCCTGGGGCACCTGGGTGGCTCAGTCAGTTAAGCATCTGCCTTCGGCTCAGGACATAATCTCAGGGTCCTAGGATCGAGCCCCATGTCAGGCTCCCTGCTTAGCGGGGAGTCTGCTTCTCCCTCTCCCTCTACCTCTCCCATCCCTGCTGCCTGCCTCTCTCTCTCTCTCTCTCTCTCTCTCTCTCACGTACATAAAATTTTTTTTAAATTAAATAAATAAATAAATAACCCACACCTAGGGAAATATGTGATGAACTCATCTACACTAAGCTATTGCTAACTGATAAGGATAAACGGCAGCTATTTCTTGGTGTACCTGCATTTTATTTTATTTTTTAAAAGAGTTTATTTTATTTACTTATTCTGAGAGAGAGAGAGTGCATGGGCAGGGTGAAGAACAGAGGGAGAGGGAGAGAGAATCTCAAGCAGACTCCATGCTGAGCGCAGAGTCCAATGTGGGGCTTGATCTCACAACCCTGAGATCATGACCTGAGTCAAAATCAAGAGTCAGACGCCCAACTGACTGAGCTGCCCAAGTGCCCCGACGAAGCTAGATATTCACAGGAGAAAACAGACTTAAGACAGAACAATGAATCCAACAGTGGTGGGTCAGGCAGAAGCAAAGAGCAGGGAGGGGAGGGAGTGGGCCACGAGGGAAAAGGCCACGTGAACAAGAACTCGGGAGTACAGTTCATCTCAATGTTCTTGTTTTCAATGGACTGAGTAGGATTTAATAAAGATCAGGCCGGTAAACACAGCTGTATTGTGAAATGACTGCTTTTGGTGCTACTTTATGGAAGATACTCTCCATTTCTCTGTTAGCCACCAGGTAAAAAAAAATAGCTACCATCAGATCACTTGCTGTGAATCGGACTCTGCTCAGTACTTGACACACGTGAGTTCATAGGACCTTTATTAATCCTTTTAGGTATTTTGTCCCCATTTCACAGATGGGTCAAAACGGACTTGTGCAAGCCCCCTTGCCCCGGGGGAAGTCTGCCTTTTAATTATTTCACAGCCATGACAGCGGCTTGAATGAAACTCTTCCTGAAGGTTGGTCGGTGGAAGATTTACTTCTCTCCCAGAACACAGACCACTCATCAGAGTTGTGCTAAATTACAAAGTCTTGCCACATAGTCAAAAACATTAATTAGTACTTTAAGTTACAAAACAGCTAACAAATGATGCCAGACGAAAACAACATAAGAATCGGGGATGGTCAACAAGTGAAAGATTAATTAGGCTAATGAGGAACTGTATTATGCATTCGTGTTATTTAAACAGTGGTAAGCAGATGCCCTCGGGGTTTGGCTGGTCTGTTTAGAGCCCGGGAGCAGCGGGGTGGGAGACGCCGCGGGGAAAGGCAGGCAGGGGACTAGAGCGCACCCTGGAGGCCACAGGTGTCCTAGCTTGGAGTCTCTGGGAAGCTGAGACAAGTACCTGCCTTTTGTGCTTAAGAATACAAGGGGTTGGGGCGCCTGGGTGGCTCAGTCGTTAAGCATCTGCCTTTGACTCACGGCATGATTCCAGGGTCCTAAGATCGAGCCCCGCATCGAGCCCCGCATCGGGCCCCGCATCGGGCTCCCTGCTCCGCGGGGAAGCTTCTCCCTCTCTCACTCCCCCTGCTTGTGTTCCCTCTCTCACTGTCTCTGTCAAATACATAAATAAAATCTTAAAAAAAAAAAAAAGAATACAAGGGGTTTCTAGGGAGTAACAAAGACCGGCGGGTGGAGAGAGGGGAGGGGAGGCTGCAGCAGGGGGAGCCCGCAGACTGCGATGCAGACCCCACCAAGTTCAGCCGGCCCTGTGGGGGACTCTTGAAGCAAAGACAACCCCGTTGAAGATTCCTACATCAGGTGGAAAGGGCCAGGCCATCGTTGTATCACTACCTTGCTCAGAAATGGGCCAAAGGTGTGACTTTAGCTCAAAAACGGAGGTTTGCACTAACGTTGAAGGAGCTCAAGGCAGGGAGCCTGTCAGCTAATTGCCCTCCCTGCAAGCTGAGTAGTTAGTCCTTTCCTGAAGGGAGGTCCGAGCAGGGCGGGCCTCTGTGTCGGCCACAACGCCAGGAGTCTGGGGGCTCTGTTCTAGGAGTAGAAAGCCACAGAAGAGTTTCGATCAGACGTGACGAGATTTCATCTATAGTTGTAGAAATATTTAGTAGTGCCTTCCGAATCATCCTACCCCAAATATTTGAGAGTCTGTCACGGGCCAGGTGCTCTTTGAGTGCTTGGGATACATGAGTGGATGAAACAAAGATCCTGCTCCAGTGGAGCTTCTGTTCTAACAGGACGGACAAACAGCAGGACACGATAAGTATGTAAACTACATGGTACGCTGGACCTCTGCTCTTGTGTGTGATCCCTCGGAGTTTGCTACCAATGCTGGCTTCACCCCAGACCTACTGACTCCAAATCTGCATTTTGAAGAGAACCCCCAGGAAACTGAGGCTTCACTCTCAATTTTAAGACCATTTTTACACAGTTAAAGTGGGGCAGGGGGTAACCATGGTATTAAAAATGAATAGTCAGGGGGCATCTGCCATTGGCTCAGGTCATGATCTCGGGGTTCTGGGATGGAACCTCAAGTGGGGCTCCCCACTGAGTGGGGAGTCTGCTACTCCCTCTCCCTTTGCCCATCCCCCACTGCTCATCTGCTCTCGCTCTCTCTCTCAAATAAATAAGCTCTTTTTAAAAAATAAATAAATAAAAGGGATGGTCTGGGTAGACATCACTGAAAAGGAAAATTTTGATTAAAAACACACAGCAGGGGAGGCATTTATCTAAGCATCTGGGCTGTGGGGTTCCCAAGTCGGGGGCAGAGGTATCCGGGACCAAGGCTCTAAGGCAGAGTGTGCCCACGGTGTCTGAGGCACAGCAAGGTGGCCAGTTGGGCTGAAGCGGAGGAGGCAAAGGTCAAGTGTGCGAAGAAGAGTCAGAAAGATTCCGGAGGAGGGGGCAGCTGGCCACACGCTGCTGAACCTCTGGGGCCAGCCACGACTTTGGCTTCCACTCAGTAGCACGCGGAGCGACCGCCAGAGTCCGAGCAGACAGCCGATAGGATCCGTGTCTTAAAGGATCACCCTGGATATTGTATTCCCAATAGACTGCAAAGGGACCCGGAGAAAAGGCAGGGAGGCTCTTTGGGGGGATGCGGGGAGGGGTGGGGTACTCCGATAATCCAGACCAGAAACACTGACAGTTCAGATGTGGCTGGGAGCAGAGGAGGAGGTGGGGAGGGGTTTGACTCTGGATAACTTTTTAAGGTAGATGCAGTATGATTTCTTGATGAGTAAGACATAGACTGTGAGAAAGAGAGGAGCAGAGGATCTCTCCAAGGTTTTTGGACTAAGTAACTGAAAGAACAGAAGTCTATTCAACCGAGAAGGGGAAGGCTGTGGGTGGAACACGTTTTCTGGGGGAGAAGATCAAGGAATCACCCTTGGCATGAGGGAGATGAACGTCTAGCACATCTAAGAGATGGTCAGGCAGTTTCATGTGAGTGGGGAGTTGAGGAAAGAGATCGACTAGAGATGTAAATTTGGGAGCTGTTAGTCATTCTACTGAATGTGGAAAGTCATCTAAGAATAGGGCTAAATATAATGAACTTGGCTATGCCTGTGGGTCTGCTGGCTATCCCAAACACTTTAGTCCATAATACAGCCGACGTGGAAGTCACTGTGGCACGAACTATTTCTGTCCATCTCTCCTGAGTTGTGATCTGAATTCGGGTTCATAAAATAGTGAATGCATTTTAAATATGTTTCTTGAAAATAATCCTCAAGTATAAATGCAAAACAAAAAGAAACTCACAGAAACCAAAACAGAAACTCTGAAAGTAAAAAAAAAAAAAAAAAAAAAAAAAAAGGGNAAAAAAAAAAAAAAAAAAAAAGATGGTCATCTAAAATCTACCACATACTTTTTAGCTTCCACTGGAGAAGGGACAAAACCATTGATGACTCCCCCTCAAAAAGAGTTCTACTAAATTAACTAGAAAATGAATATATTTTAACTTAAATCTAGTACAAATTAACTTTATATAGAGCATCATAGCAATTATTAACAGAAAGAGCTATATCAGGCACTGAGTTAAATCTTTACATATATTATCATCTTATTTAATCCTCAATCCTGTAAGATTGTACCCATTTCACATTATGATGGGACCGATATTCAGAGGTTAAATATGCGGTTAATAAGTACCCGTGCAGAGATCCAGCTCCAAATCAAATGAGAATTACCTGCAAAATTCAAACAGCCCAATTTAAAAATGAAATCGGAAGAAGGGAATAACACTTTTATTTTCAAATGAAAGATAAAGTGTTTCCTCTAGAAAAGATGTAATGCTTCTGTTACATCCACCTATCTGTAGTCAATAGATCCTTTGCAAAAGGTTGCTGGAATGTCATCTCCTTCCTCTTTAAACAACAACAACAAACTAGCCCTCAACCCCGTGAGACTCACGATTCCCATTGTAAATAGGACTTTTCTTGCTGATTGGTACTGATGACTGAATCAAAAAATGAGCAAGTAATTTGGCGTTCATTATCTGTACTTTCAGATTTTATATGCAGCAATGATTAGGTAAAATAAGGAAATGCACTGTCAATGACTTATTAAAAATTTATTTCATGTTGTAAATGATATAATTCATTTTTATTTTTAAACAGTCTACACCAAAAATATTTTTTGAAATATCTTTTTCTTTTGGTAAAACGTACAGGGTAGCAGGCTGACATGAGCTTCAATTCTTGTAGGTAGAGTCCCCTCACAGTTACACAGTGAAACAGCATTTTTGGCACATTTCTCTGAAAGTTCAAGTTGACACTGCTTACTAAAAACAGGACAGTATAAACACTTCCAGATTTTGCCTAAGGCCTTAGATTGACCTGAATAGTAGGTGGGATATTATAAAGATATATTCATTAGCCCTGCACTCATCAGCTGACATGTGTATGCACCATATGGCTGTAGAAGCAGGAAAGCAAGAAGAAAGGCACAGAGGGACACGGTGGGGACGTCTTGGACCTGTACACTAAGTGTGGCCACAAGAGACAGAGAATCAACACAGTGGCACAGACAAGGAAAAGCTGCTGACGGGAATTTTTTTTTTTTTAATTGCTAACAGCATAGTCATGGTTTTTATTTACAGGGTACCTAACTTCTGAGATGACCAGGCTTCTGTGTATACTAACCAGATTATTTTTTCGTTCCAAAATGAAGCCAACTTCATGAACGTAAAACGTAACAAAATCACTTAAGGGCTTGGAAGAAATTAGGACATCTGAGGAAATCGGAGGAGAAACCCCAAGTTTTGTGTGCACCCGATATGTATATATGCAAATACATTTCTCCGAGCATTACACGAACGAGACTCACCACTCTGCTGCAGTTATTTCCAACTCTTTGAAAGGACACAAGAATTTTTCTCTCATGATGTGCTACTAATTCAAGATTAAAGTAATATCACTGGTTAAAAATAACTGTCTCTATTTAACTTTTACTAAAGCTTCTCATAGGCATATAGTCTACAAATGAAAATACAGCCTACAGCTTAGGCTCAATGACAGTCATGACGGGCTGCTTACAGAAACGAACTACAGGGAAGTTATGTGTTAGGGAGAAATATCAGAAAAAACTTAATTTATATTTAAATTTACCATTCTGTATATCAAGTGTCTATTGGCTGAACAGAACTGTATTCAATAATTCACATTCTATAACTTCACTCAACTAATACAAAAAGCTAAACAGAAAGACTTACGGTTGAATACTGAGCTCCTGAGGCTGGTATCACATATCATTCCCTGATAGAGTGAGAATTCATCAACAGAGGACATAAGAGCCAAACTGAGAGCTGGATTTTAAAATCCTTTTCCCTGCTGTCCGTAGAAGTAACACATAGTGTAGTGACCTAAAGAATATTTTGTGTTATTCAATTTTCTTTTCTGGGAAGACTAGCACAGTCCAATGACTTTAAAAACCAAACTCCAAAACTCTACCTGAAAGCCTTATTAAGGGCAGTTGGATCATAAAGACAGGTCATCTTAGTCATGATTGGAAAATGGACCAGCCGTTGCCCTTTCGCCACAGTTCAAGGGTAACAAAGGCCAATTACGAGGTTTACTGATCAGTACTAGCAATTTAAAATGAATTTAATTGTATGTACATACTTTTTTTACACTTACATGTGGAAATGGGCGAGAGTAAGCAAAAACAACACTGGAGTAGGAAAGAAGACAAGCCCGAATCAGCAGAACCTATAGCACTCCTTCAAAAACTCTTGTAAATTCCAGGACCTCAAGGTCAAATTTAAACCAGCAGGAACAGAGCTGTTATTCTAAAACCTCTGAAAAGAAAGAACTAATAATAAAAACTGCAGCTGATTTTATGCACCAGGAATGAAATGTTACAACACATCTATCATTCACATGTGGGTTCATGTAATTTATCTTCAATTAGAATTATTATCTATTCAGCAGCTGAAGCCCAAGAACTGCTGATACACTGCAGATGAGAAAACATTTGCTGGTCTCTCGGCTCCGGCCTTCTCAAGCTAAATGATGCTCACACGGTATAGATCACTTGTTCTAGAAACCCGCCCTGGCTCCTGCATTCAGGAAGCTGTGCCAGCAGCATTTAGCATCTGCAACACTGCTCCATTCCCTCTTGCAGATTCCAGAGACACGGCTGGGACCCTTCCACGTTATTGGTTCTACAACTCGGTTCCAAATCCATGTAAAAAACCTCACATCACTTTTCACCCAGGATTCACTCCTCTGGAGTGTGTTGTTAAAGCTATTAAAAAATATATATATATATGTATCTAAAATGTGAGAACCCCAGATACAATAATTTAAAAGCAACCTTTATAATATTGATAATTAAGTACTTTATGATGTCCAAGGTGGTCAAGAGTCAGAGTATTAGGCGGTCAGTGTCAGAGTATTTTAACTTACACACTGACGGGAGTGGTATCTGTCTGAGCTCATGTGTGAGACGGTTTACACTACCAACAACAGAGAAAAAAACAACCCANATAATATCGATAATTAAGTACTTTATGATGTCCAAGGTGGTCAAGAGTCAGAGTATTAGGCGGTCAGTGTCAGAGTATTTTAACTTACACACTGACGGGAGTGGTATCTGTCTGAGCTCATGTGTGAGACGGTTTACACTACCAACAACAGAGAAAAAAACAACCCAGAAACCAAGGCCACATTCTTATCTGCAGTGTTTCTGAAAGCATGTTCAGTGGGATGTAAGTATTTAATTGAAAAAAGGGTACCACGTTTGGATAAGGACACATTTAAGTTGGTTTCCAAGGAATTTCACGGAGCCTTTAATGTGCTGACAGGCAAGTTTATGAAGGCCCAAAATGATCTGCCCATAGAACACTCTATCCCCGTGAGCACCTCATAGGAACACTGTTCCACCGAGCAGGTCTGGAGAAACACGGCTTTGGCATTTTGGTGTATTCAAAAGCTTCGCTAATACCTCAGGCTTTGAGACATTAGTCTATTTCTCAAAAAATAAACAACAAAAATTGTTATAGCCAGTAAGACTGGAATATCAGATTAAGAAAGTGAGCATGTGGGAGGGGGGAGGAGGCAAATACACCGGTTTATCCTACGACATCATTTCCACCTCCCTAGCAAAAATATGTCCCAAAATACCCAGGTTAACCACTCTCAGTAACGACTGTGCGCAACACCTGAACTAACCAATATGCAAAGCCTGCTTACAGCAAAAACAATGGAATAAAGTTTTCACTGGCCCAAATGGAAAAATGCACAAGTGCCATATAATCTCAGGTTTAGAACAAGTACCCTGCTTATCACTTAAGAATTTAATGCTGTAGAATTTTGTAACGTTTATAGAGCTTTCTTCTTTGAAACACTACTGAATAATGACAATTGCTGTGGGAAACTTTACATGAGGAGTTGGTTTAGAGTAGTATTTCTCCACCTCAGTATTACTGAGATTTGGGGCTCTGTTCTGGGAAGCCGCCTCATCTACTGCAGGACGTTGAGCACAAGTACCCCTGGCCTCCACCCCTACATGTCAACAGCATGCCACAGGTTGTGAGCACCAAAAATGTCCCCAGATGTTGCTTAGATATAAGCAAATCATCCCCAGTTGAGAACCACTGCTACTGAGTGAAACCTAAAGCTTATGCCTGGACTCTGCTTCCCTGGGGAATGTCTATTTCCCAGGCAGACTGTGACTTACACACACCATCTAGTAAATAGTAGCATTGGATCGTTCTCAATTCCCTGTGACCAGAAACGTAAGTCACTTGTGAATGGTAGAGAATGGTCAGGAGGAAGCAGTTTACACATCTCAAAAAGAATTAGAATTAATCTTACTGTCACATTAGTAAGAGTAATTAGTAATCTGAATCATAACGCTTAATTGACAAATATTCTAACAATTAGAAAAATCCTAATTGTATTTTATGTGTTAAGGATCATTATGATTGAGGCAGTCTAAGAATAAAAAAACATAAGTCATCAAATGGCTAGCTCAGACCACAGTCCATACCTTGACCAAATATTCTCCATGACATTCTCAATTCCGAAACCTCAACCCTTATATTTAAACTGCATGTTTGTACTGTAGCCTCATCACTTCTTTCAAATGATCAAAAAGAAACCTTTCACATGTCATGAAGAATTCTGGTACGTGTCAAGAAGCACATTATCTAGTTTTAAAGCCATTTCTTCAATATCCGCATCTTCGGTTTTGTCATGATTGTCAATTCCAGATGCATTAGTCTCTTTATTTTGTTCTTTTCTTACTGTCTTTAAACACTTGTCAAGTCTCTTCATGAATAAGTCCACATCCTGTGTCTTCATTCCAATGGCTGCTGCAGCATTGAGGTAAGCGTAAGGGTAATTATTTGTATGTGACATAAAACCTTGGAAAGTGTGGCCACTCACGGCTTGCACAGACCCAAGAGGCACAACCCTGAAAGGGAAAAGATTTAGCAATTTAATATGTCTGGTGATGTTAACAGAATATTACCCATAAACAACAGATATCAGTGTTACTAAGCCTCAGATCTACCGATAAAGAAGTTTAAAAACAGCCATAAATCATGGCCTATGAAAATAGACAGCGGAAGCTTTAAAATAAAATTATACAATACACGGCTATTTTCCATAGAAGAGTGCTGCCTGGAGATGACCACTGACTTATCTTCCATTAAAGAGCTATTACTTCTAGGAATCACAAATACCTTTGCAACTTCTTCAAAAAGAAAATTATTTCTATTTTTGTACTAAATATGGAATCTGACTTCACATATACACGCTTCAATAGAATACTAAAATTTCTAAGTCAAACCACATTGACTAATTGCCATTTATCACTTCCAATAATTAACAAGCTGAAATTCCACCTATCTGATCTGTGCTGTGCGATGGAGGATTTTAAAGCAAGGATCCAGAAAAAATTCTGTGACTGCTTACAGTGGGGTGGTGGTCAGCAAGCAGTGGGATTTGGTGATGGCACGTGCATTTTTTAAGCTCGATTTTATTGACATACTTGATATAATGGTACTTCTTTTAAAAAAAAAATAAGTCAATTAAATCAACCTAAACAAAAAGACAAATAGTGGCAATGCTAAAAGCAAGGCCAAGAAAACCATTTTAGAAGCGTCAAAACTATACTGTGTGTGGATATAGTTCATTAAGGTAAAAGCTGAATTAATCTAAGATTTCTTCTTTTAAAAAGTTGTCCTTTGATGTGAAATCTCTAATCTGTGGTATTCAGTGAGAAATTCTTCAATAGAGGCACGTAAAGAAGAGTACTTAGAGCAAGATATTTCTTTTCAAGTCATTTTTCTTTGACCTCATCAAATATAAAATGAAAATGAAATGCATTTTTAAGCTATGTACATATAAGAGCAAAAAGTACAACTTTCAAAGGCAGTATTTAGACACTTTGCATAACTTTTTGGTTTAGGAAATGGGCTTTTCCTTAAAAATGTTTTCATCTGAATTTAGTAATGAAGATGACTTATTTCTAGCACCACAATGTGATGCCACTGAAGATGATTGAACAAAGGAAAATAGCGATAAAAATTTGTACAGAGGGGTGATGAAACTTTGTTTCTGGATGTCCGTGAAAACAGACAAGGTCCCTACCCTTCTGAGACTGCTTCAAGTGAGGTGAGCTTCCACAGGTGAGCTACCACAGCCTTACACACTCTCCACCTCATCATTCCTTCACCCAGGAGGAACACTCACGTGGAGCTCAGCATATACTTGGGGTCGACTGTTCAGGAAAAATGCTTTATTACAGTTAACTTTTTGGAGAAGCAAATAAGTCCAGGCCTCTTTCACACATACCTACCTGGCTCCAGAAACCTGTCTGGTAAAAAGCATTGAGCCAAGCTGAGTGACAGCTCTGTCTTGGTGTTCACTTACTGTCTTAAGTGTCATAGCTGAAAAAGAAGAAAGGATCCCAATGCACCTTGGTTCACCAGCACAGAGTCACTCAAAAAATAAACACTTAATGAAGAAGACCCTACTTTTTTGTGTGTGTTAAAATACACATAACGTAAAATTTACCTTCTTAACCATTTTTAGGTGTACAGCTCAGTGGTATTAAACACATTCACACTGTTGTGCAAACATCCCCACCATCCATCCCCATAACTCTTTTCATCTTGCAAGACTGAAACACCGTACCTACCCAACAGTAACTCTCCACTCTCCTCTCCTCCACCCCCACCCCCACAACCACCATTCTACTTTCTGTCTATGATTCTGACTACTCTAAGTACCTCAGACAAAAGGAATCATATACTTTTTTGTAACTGGTATGGAGACATTACTTTTTATTGTCAAGTGGCATGATTTCATTTTAATGCACTAAATAAATGATAGTAAGGATCTGTCTACATATCAGACAAAAAGAGGTTAATACAAATTAAAATAGTGAGAACAGAATTTCCATATCACCCTTCTAAAGAGTGGACTTTCCAATTAAAAATGGAACACTGACATGATCAATATGACAGTTTATTCAAATTCAACCATGTTTTAAGAACATATAAAATGAGAATATGGGAAATTTTCAGTACATATGTAAGACTAAGTAAGATCAACTTCTGCATATGAAAAGGACAATTATATTTCTGAGTTTATGTGGGTAAACTATATTCTCACCACTACTGCTAGCTACCATTTCCTGAGGACTGACTTACTATATGAGATACTTTATAATCTCAACCATTTTTTTAAAGATTTTTAAAAATTTATTTGAGACAGAGAGAGAGGGAGAGCAAGTAGGGGCATAAGCAGAGAGAGAGGGACAAGCAGATTCTGCGCTGAGCTCCAAGCCCAACATGCGGCTCAATCTCATGACTCTGGGATTATGACCTGAGCCTAAATCAAGAGTCGGATGCTTAACCTATTGAACCATCCAGGTGCCCCTCAACCATTCTTTAACAATTTTGTATGTGAGGGATCATTATCTCTATTTTATAAATGGAGGAAAGGAGGTTAGAGGTTAGTACATGACAGAATTGGGATTCAAATCATACCTTATCATCTTCTAAAACATCTACATAGATAATAAACCAGCAAAGACTAACTAGGGTGGGCTTTATTATATCAGTGGCAAATGGTTTTCCAAGGAAGTTCATTCCTGAAATAGGTTTCAGTTACAAATGATTGAGTCCTTACTTTCCTTAGATATACATAAAATATGAAACTGGGCAACTGTCATTCACAAAAGGGATAATTATGAAACTTAAAAGTTAAATGCATAGATGTCAATATTCATATTAAACTGTTTAGTAGTCCTTGTACTACGTGACAAAAATATGTAGTCCTTATACAAAGGAAATTATCATAAATACAGAGTTCTTTAACATAAAGACACTCAGGAAAATAATCAGCATTAAAAACAACATAGATTTAATTTCTAATATTATGGTGTTTTGTTAGCTGGTAGAAACTTTTTAAAATTTTTATTGAGTTCCTACTAGTAACTAAATTATTTTGGCTAGAAGCAGAAGTGAAAGTGTCATTTTTTGCATATGCATTATAATACTCAATATTGATTTGGATTCTTTTCAGTGTGTCCTTTTTATCTTAGAAATACATTAAAGCATTTCTAAAGGCTAAACTTTTTCAATTTCCAAATTAGTACTGTAATGAATTTAGAAATATCGTTGTATCCACAAAGAATTCATACTCTTTCTAGAAATACCAGATCCTGCAGGGGAGAGTTAAGAAGCACTGGTTTCTTTTTTTTTTCTTAAGAAAAAATATTACCTAAAGATATGGGATTGTGAGGTGTATGCAACAGTCTTTCATTGTAGCATTCTGACAGCTTCTTTAGTTGGCTGGACAAATATGAAAACATTTCCTGCAACAACAAAATAGTACATTTAAAGAAAATCAAATAAATGCTAACGGCAACTTGCCAGATTAAATAAGACAAAATCTGTTTGGTGTGACATCTGTGCTGTAAATTAACTCATCTATGTGCCCTATGAGCAATTCTTTCCTGTGACACAATATAGTGAGATTTGAAGCTGCCACAGTGATCAGAAACCACAGGATTTAGGTAAAGAAGGCAAAGGACCCGCATATTTCCTGCTTTGGGACTATTATGTATCTATCACAAATCCATCCTCTTTTCAGAACCTCCAGGGCAACCACTCTAGTCCAAGCAGCCATCAACCTGTTCCCTGAACTACAGCAAAGATTCTAAATGATTTCTCTGCCAACTTTCCTGCCCCTCTACAATCTGCTGTACATGCAGAGGCCCTGCGTAGTCTTCGAAAAGCTTAAATCAGATCACGTCCCTCCCGGTGACTGACTCCCTTCTCTGTAAGTACTACCTAGAAGGCCCTAAAGGAACTAGTCAGCCAACATAGCCAACTGAGCAAAAATCATTCCCCCATTTAGTATAGCACCGGTCACAGCAGCCTCCTTTCCAAGGAGGCTGAACATGCCAAGCTCCTTCTAGGGTCAGAATCTTCACGCCTGCTTCCCCTGAACTTAGAAAGTCCTTCTCCAGGAACATTCCATGGGCCCTCCCTTTATGACTTCTCTATTAATGTACTCCCAATCTCCCTCCAACCACTACGTATTCTGGGTTCTCCACTATACTTATCACAATCCGAAAATACCTCACAGATTTGCTTAAATGAATACTCCCTGTGACTACCTACTGAAATGGAAAAACTTAAAAGCAAGGACTTGGTGTTCTTCACTACTGTTTTCCAAACACCAAGAAAAATGTGCCAGACTTTTAGTATGTGAGTAACTTAGGAAAAAGTAGTTTAAAATGCATTTCCTTTAAATTGCATGAACTTGAAATTAACAATTCTCTCAACTCAAAAGAATATAGCAACTAAAAATGAAAAACCACATTCTTGGTCCTACTCTGGAAAACAATATATATCTAATAGTAGAAAATAAAATAAAAATATTTTAGAAGTATAAAATTTCATACACACATGTAAGTAGTTTAATGAAGTTTAACAAAATATTGTAAATAAATATTAAATTGTCAACTGTTTGACCTAAAATTATACTTTCGGCTAGTAAGCTCTTTATAAAGTGTTAAAATAAAAACCTGCCCAAATAAGTCTTTCCTGAAGAAGCCCATTTGCACTGACCTCCTCCAAGTCATAGTCAAAACACATAAAACTCTAAAGATACACCAAAGAGCCAATGACCAACAGAGTTGGACCCAAGTAGAGACAGCAGGAAATGATATTTCTACTTCAAAGGCCACAAAAACTGCTTCCATTTTCTCGAAGGTAAAAGTTAGTCTGATCCTATTAAATCTGTCTTTTGTTAAGTAAAGATTAAGAAGAGGAAAAGTTGTACCAAGTTTGTTAATTATTAATGAGTCTACTTAAGACCACAAACATTTTCACCCTTGCTAACATGGTATATTTTATACTCTGACCTGAAAAAAATTTAAACTAATAGTCATTCTTTTTTTTTTTTTAAACTAACAGTCATTCTTAAATTTTTAGGCTATTTTAGAAGATCAATTCTCTCAGAGAGTCAGAACTGCAAAATCTTAGATCACTAAAATAAGCTGAATTTTTTATATTAAAAAGTTAACATCCACATTTGTCATACCTAATGAAGCTACGAGGAAATGTTACTATTCGACGTAGTAAGCCTTTCTCTTAAAAAAAAAAAGTGTCAAGAAATATTTAAGGAGGCAACTGTTATCACCATTTGCAAACTGTAAAAAGCTGTTAGGCATCTTTTCTTAGACACATAGATTTCCTGGCCCCTCTCTCTTAAACTACTATTCTGATACTTCAGCAGGTGAAGCAGTAAGATAATCAAATGGAATGCATAAATCGAGAGTTTTCCTGGCAACTGGAACAATTCATAATCTTCTAGTAGTACGCCAGTGTTAACGAGCAGAGCTTCTGGGTTTCATTTATATATTTTCAACTACTATAAAGTAATTAGATCACTAATTTAAATGCTCTGTATTATTCAAAAAAGAAAAAAAAGCAGTGACATATTTAATTTAGATGTTAACTGCTGATTTTTCATCATCTATGTTACACACCAAAGTCTTAATCTGCATCTCTCTTAGTCTCAAATTCAACTTCTCATAAGCAGAAACCAATCTGATAGGCAGGAAATGCCTTTTTTAGACTCCTACGTTTTCCACCCTAACAGTAACAGCAAAATACTTATTTCAGCGGTGAGGACAAATGTAAAATACTATTCTACCTAGTATGGCTGCCACAGTAATCTCCACTGTGGTCACACTTATCAACTAAGAGAAGCCTGATAAGTAATTAATATATACTTAATTTGTAGTTAGCTATTTCCAAAAAAAGGAGGAAATGTTTCCTTAGTAACACCCCTAGAGGGTGTTTTTAAACTTACTGATGCACACATGGCTATTAAAAAACTGAGATTTTCTTAATATTCCATTTCTAATACCTTAAAAAATCAGTTTTAACTGGTTCTAGCAATCACTTCCTAATGCCACTAGAATTCAGTTTTAACTGCAGCTAACATCTTTAGACTACAAACATAATGCTAAGGTAACTAAATCTTAACATATCACTAGTATGGGAGTAATTAGACAAAAAAGAAAACACTTGTAAGTCAAGTTCACATCCATCTGCAGATACTCTGTGTAAAAGGTTATGATAGGTAATCCAATAAGCAAAGAAGTTTAAATATCTTAATGCACAATATACTGAATCCTACAATATTTGACAGCTCAAGGCCCTAAATGCTCTCCCATTAATATCACTACATTTTAAAAATATCGTTTAGAAGACTGTACCACTATTTCCTACACTACTACTTAGCTAAGCAGTTTTTTCCTGATATATTAAAGGTACTACAAAACCTGTACTATTTTTTTTGCCACAGTTAAATCTATAACTGACATTTATTATAAAATACTTCTGTAAAGGGAGAGATTTATAAGCACCCAAAGCAAATGTATATAGAAAGATCTTACTTAAAAGAAATGAAAGATTATTGATTTTCTATGTCTTTTGCGCTGTATTTAACTTAATTTTAAAAGACTCTTCACTAGAGATAAACTGAACTGCATACCTGAATGCTAATGTCAGCTGTATTTCTAGAATAAAAATATAAAACGTTACACCATAGTTCAAGATGTTAATGGAAGGGAAGTTGAATTATATTAAGCATTATCTTTCACATGGCCTTTTGCAAACTGATTTGCAGTCGTGAAGCGCAACGTTTAGCCTATCCCTCCCCGTAACCCCCAAATGTGCATAATTCACTAAATTTTAAGGAAAAATGTCTTATATAATCATGTTTTCTGAAACATACTGTCTCATGTTACAAGAGCAGACGAAAAGAGAACTTCGCAAATTATTATATTATGTCTTATAGGGCCAGTAAGAAATCAAAAGGGAAACATAACAAGTGCTCTAACACGTCCACAACACCACGAAAGGGCAGACGAACAAGAGCCTGTGCCTACGGATCCACACACGCCGAGGTCCGTATGTGCAGATACCAGTACTAAATGCAGTGCGCTGCTCTGCCTGTGGCCCGCAGAAGGGACCCAGGCATACTCGGCCGGCCATGCAGCTCAGGTTGAAGCACGGCTTCCACACACTCTTCTGTCGAGGCCCCACAGCCAGGCCCCAAATGCGACGCTGCTGTTGACATTCAACAACTCCACTTTTAGGGCAGCAAATCTACTCATGTTTCCAAACTTAGCTTTGTTACAGGACAGTGTTTGCAGCTGTATGTGTGATGTTCTTCTAGAAGTTAGCTTGTCTTCCAGAGCCTCGGCTAACAAATGCTGGCCACTGGAGCAGCCAACAGCTGTCATTCCTCTTCTGCACTCATCCAATTCGACAGATATTTGCAACAATGAATGATTATCTGCTTGCCCTGCTCAGCAAAACACTCTTCTAAAAGGAAAGCTAAGCAGAATGATGGCCTTCTCTGGAAGCAAAGAGAAGTGAGGAGAAACTTCTAAGACTGATCTTTCTTTTTGCAGAGAGAAACTCAAAGAAATGGTGTCTTAAATTTTAACCCCTTTTCTTAAAGGCCTCTTCAGTTAATTCATGGCCATTTCTCCCCTCGGTGAAGATGTGTGGCTTGGCAAGGGGCTAAGGGCAGAGGTTCAATTCACACACACAGTTCCACTCTCTCTGATCCTTTCACCCTTCAAAAAAGAATACTTGAGAAGGAATGGCTTCAAGCTGAGTTCTTGTCTGCCTCTACTGTGAAAAGATAAAGCCCTTTCTGAAGAGATCTACTAGATGAAATAACCTCTAAAAATATCATTGTAGTGAATAAGGGCACAGAAAAAAAAATCCTAAGTTTTCTTTTAACACTCCTTTTTTTAGTACGCAGTAACACCGATAATATAAAAAAGCTCTCAGTGATGGTATATAAATAGCTCTGGCTGAAGCAAAATAGCTTTACCTTAGCTTCTCCAGAGCTGAACTGATAAACTATCACGATTAAATTTTCACAGTTCAGAAGCAAGTCCATTTAAACAAAAGAGGCCCTTACTTCTGCAACAAATCCAATAAAAAAACAATATTTATGCTGCATATATGCAATTACGGTTTATTGAGGCCATCCACATTTTTCAATGAAAAGATCTGCCTGTTGAATGAAGTTGTTAAAGAGTAAACTTTGACTCACAATGGCAGAGTTCTCAAAGGAGCACTTTTTAATACTTTGAAGATTACTTTAGGTAGTCTCTAAGTAAATTCTATACAAAAATTTTAAATAAAACCATACCCTCAGTAGCTATGAATAGAGGGTCATGAGATCATCATTTTTATGGCTCCAATGCCTAGCCCAGAGCAAGAAAGCCCTCCCTCAATGTTGGATGAGTGAGTGGAAGCAGCAAGAAGATAGTGGTGAGACACAAGCACAGAGGCTTTAGAATCTCGCAGACCTGGGTTTCAGTGGCAGTTCTGGCACTGTTTGTGCTCTCTGGATAAGTACTTAACATCTTTGAGCCTCAATTTCATCTGTAAAATGGGGGTAATACCTACCTCATAAACCTGCTTTATGTAGCACGTGAAATAATAAATATAATAAACCTACCAGAGCTCATAACACACAGCATTCATAAAAATGCTGACTCTCCACCCACCTACTTTTCCCACCTAATAGAGTTTTCAGGTTAAAATAACTAACGTTAGTGGGGCATTTGGGTGGCACAGTTGGTGGAGCGTCCGACTCTTGGTTTTGGCTCAGGTCACAATCTCAGGGTCATGAGATCAAGCCCTCCGAAGGGCTCCACGCTTAGTGCAGAGTCTGCTTGGATTTTCTTTTGCTCTCCTCTGTTCCCCACCCCCCCACCTCACACTTGCACTTGTCGCTCGCTCTCAAATAAATAAATAAATCTTTAAAAAAATAACTAAAAAATAATAACTAACATTAGCTGGCAGGACTCTTAACAGACATATGCTAATACCACGTAGCTATAACCCTATTCTTGTCCTATCCCTGTGAATTCAACTCTACTCCATCTAGATAAAAGGAAAAGAACAAAGGTCTGGCTGTTACAAAGACAGGTTACCTCTTGACATCTGAGATGGAGCCATCCAATTCATAAATATCACTAGAACATAAAATCTGGCCCATAAAATATTTATACAATGATTAACAAAGTCCCAATGAGAAGCGAAGCTGGGCTACCTGCTGCATCTGTTTACTAGTCAAGCTACATATTCTTACAGGACATTCCCAAAGCAGGTGGATTTTCTTTTTCATGCAAAGCAAAATGTACACATGCATGGGTGTTTGGAACCCTCTAAAAGTAGCTGAAAGTTTAAAGTCAAAACTTTAATGTCAAAAGTCAGAAGAACCATGGCATCACGGAAATTCTTAAGATTCCAAAAAGATGACAGGGCAGGCCTAAAATCAACAAGTCCGAAAACCTAAGGTAAGGAAATTATTTTGGAAGAGGAGTACCTGCTAGAGAGGAAGACCTACATCTACACCCAGAAGTATGATACCTGTTACACACACACACCAAAAAACAACAACAACAACAACAACAAAAACCTGTTACACACAACAGGTCATCACCATTTCAACTCACTTCTTTTCAAAAATTCCCAACTATAACTATATAGAGAAATATTTTTATGAGAACATCTAATTCATAATGTAAGTCAGGATCAAAAAGTTAATTTGCTTTCTAATTTTCCAGAAAGATATTTATTCTGTGCATCATAAGAAATGACTATATAAAACTAAACCTAGGTGTTTCCAAATACCTTCCATTAGTTCATTCCACAAACATCTGATGAGCATCTACTAACATCAAGCAAAGGACATGAAAAACAGAGGGATGAATGCCAACTCCAAGGTGGACACTAGTCTCCCAGACTACCTATAATCAAGGACCAAGTTTCATTTCAGACACCTGATGGTGATTTGGGAGGGCATGTACTCAGATAATCGGCTTAATTTATTAAATAAATTTAACTATAAAATCACTCAAGACCTATATTGGTTTATTAGAGCAAATATATAATATTATTAGTTATCACATACAGTTTCAATTTAAGAAGAACAGAAATAGGAAATACTAAATAGTATACTTGCTTGATACAATAATAATAGCATATAAAAAGTTTAAAGTTTGTATCTACATTATAAAGAATAATCTTTAAATGTCTAACTTAAAACTTTATATAATAGTCTTATCAGGGCTATTATAGATTCCAAAAATGAATTTTTAGCCAAATCTGCAGAGGGATCATTGTAAGGTAAAGAGCAGGAACAATGCAAGAAAAGACTATAACTAGGATAATTTAAAAGATCAGAAATAAAGAAGTAACTAACAAGTTATATTGTTAAGCTTTGATATTTGGGGTATTTATGCAGTCTGTCTCAAACTCCATAAAATATTATCAACCTATGTATTAAAATGCTAGGATTATAGCATTATAATGTGTGCCCTCAAAACAATGGGTTTCAAACTAGGAAGTGCATCAGATTCATCAGGGAAGTTTGTTACAATTGCAGTTGTTTGAGCCCCACTCCAGACTTACTGATTCTGAATTTACCCCAAAGGAAGGCCAATTTTATGAAGTGATCTAGAATAAACTCCAATAACTGGCACAGTACTTTGCTTTCTAGATTCAGTCTAAAATACCCTTTAAGAGTTCAACAGTTATTTTAGCCATCCATTCTAGTTTATGATGACACCACAGGAGTCTAATAAATGGACGAGCTGTACTTTTGTAGAACAGATGTCTCTTCCCCAGGGAGGCTTTCCCCAACCCCGCCAGAACTGGGTTAGGTGCCACATGCTCCCATACCTTCTGCTTGTCCTTTCATAATGCCAAACAGATTTATAATTGTTTATTTAATATCTAGATTTCCCTTGACTATAACTCCCATGATGGTAGAGACTATGTAAGTCTCATTTGTGAATTTACCTCAGGGCCTATGAATAAACATTTCTTTGCCTGAATAAATGAATGAGCAGGGTCCAATACTGCCAAAGTAATGTGAGACCAGACTATAAAGGATCATGATAGCAGGCTAAGGAATATGGACTCTGTCTTGCAGGCAACCATAACCCTAAGCAGAATAACTTGAAGAACTTTAAAATATTAATCTAGCACTATGCTATAACATAGCAAATTAGAGTAGACTAAGATTGGGGATTGGGAGAAGAATTGGTCAATTACTATAAGCATCCAGGTGTACCATGGTAAGGGCCTGAGCTACAGGTGGTGGCAGTGGAAGTGGAAAGGAGGAAATGAATGTTGGGAAACATTACAAAGGCCTCGAGGGTATAAGGGAAATCAAAAGTGTCAGTATTAGAAATCTAGTTTATTTCTTTTTTAAGATTTTATTTATTTATTTATTTATTTATCTATCTATCTATCTATCTATCTATTTATTTATTTGAGAGAGAGAGAGAGAAGAGAGACAGCAAGAGCAGGAGGGAGAGGGAGAAGCAGACTCTTCGCTAAGCAGGAAGCCCGACGTGGGGCTCTATCCNTTTGAGAGAGAGAGAGAAGAGAGACAGCAAGACCAGGAGGGAGAGGGAGAAGCAGACTCTTCGCTAAGCAGGAAGCCCGACGTGGGGCTCTATCCCAGGGCCCTGGGATCATGACCTGAGCTGAAGGCAGATACTTAATCAACGGAGCCACCCAGGTGCCTCAGAAATCTAGTTTAAAACGGAAAAGGGAATTTGTTGGTTCATCTCACAGCCAAGTCTACAAGCAAGCATGGCTGGATCCAGAGACTCAAATGACTCCTAGCTCCATTTTCCCTCTCATAGTCTCGAGTCCCAAGAAGGCTCTCTTAGCATGGCCAGAAATACGGCAGCTGAGTATTATCTCCTTACAATTTACTATCTGCAAAGCAGCAAACCCTCTCTCTCTAAAGGATCTATCAAACCTGCTAGATGGACTCTACCTCTGCATGCCCATCTGTGAACCAAGCTAGCCAGATCACAAGGTCACTGCTCTGAACAAAGCACGAAGGGATGCTGTGATTGACAGTCTTACTAGGATCACCTGGAGTCAGGTAGGGGCCATTCCCAACAATAGTGATTCTGCCCAAGGCAAATACCTTATATCCTTTCTAAAACATAACTGAGTTTTGGCCAGGATCACTAAATTTATTCATTCTTTTTGCCTCCTTTGGATATTAATAGACCTAAGTCTTCAGATTTATAGCTATATGAGATAACTACATAGCTAGTTATAGGCTAGACTAATTATCCATGTAAGAGAAAAGTAGTAGAATTTAAAGGTTAAGACAGAGGATCAGAGGCCCAGTTGCCTAGCTTTAAACCCATGTCCCATAATTCACCTCATACATGTTACTTCTCTATCCTTCCATTTCCTGTAAAAATGAGGATAGTGGGAATACCTCACAAAAAAAATCTGTGAGTTCAAATATCTTTTTCATAGTGAAACAACCAGTTACAGGAGAGCTAAGGCCGACTGGCGTCCAATCCAACTAAGCTCTCATATAAACAATATAAACCTATGATAGTTTTGCTCATCTATACTCAAGCTTCATCTGTCACATGGAAAAGGTTCCTCAGAAGATTTATGGAGGTATTCTCTTAACTACAACAATCTATGACCATGATGATTACTTTTGGGAGTTTATCAAACTAATCATTTGAAAATCTTTGTTATGGTTATTGAGGCATAATTTACATATAGCAAAATTTCAGAGGCCCAGTTTTTAGGGGTCGGCTTCTATGAAGTTGGACAAACATACACAGTTATGAAACTACTCCCATTGTCAAGATACAGACCATTTTCCCACCCTATGAATCCCCTCTGTCAACCCACGACTCTGCCCACCACTAATTTTTTCTCTGTCCTGATATTTTTTGCCTTTTCCAGAATGGCATGTAAATAAAACCATACAACATGCAGCTCTTTGAGTCTGGCTTATTTCATTTAGTAGAATGCATTTGAGAGCCATTATTTTGTTGCTTATATCAGTAATTTGTTCCTTTTTATTACTGAGTATATACGTACCACAGTTTGTTTATACACCAGATGATGGACATTTGAGTTGTTTCCAGGGTTTGGCAATTATGAATAAAGTCACTATAAACATTCATGTATAGGTTTTTGAACAGACATAAATTTTCATTTCCCTTGAGTGAATAGCGAGGAGTGGGAAGACTAGTTTATATGGTGAGCATATTTTTAACTTTATGAAAACTGCAAAAGTGTTTTCCAAAGTTACTGTACCATTTGTGTTCTTACCAGTAAGGTCTGAGAGTTCTCTACTTGCTTGAGATCTTTGCCAGCATTTTGTATTGTCAGTGTTCTTTATATTAGCCCTTCTAATAGGTGTGTGGTGGTATCTCCCTGGTTTTCAGGTGCATCTCCTAAAGACTGATGTTGAGCCTCTTTTCCTATATCACGTAAACCTTAAAAGATGTCCTCATAATATAAAGTAAGCAATTACTTTCCTATGGACTGAACTGCTTGGGGGAGAGGGCTGACTAGAGGAAACTAGGGAACAAATTTTTTCAACCTCTGTTACATATTCTTAAGGCTGTTGAGAGGATCAATCAGATAATACATATAAAATATCTTAAAATACATAAAGTACTATTATAAATCTAAGGGGTTATAATTGCTACTAAATGTTAGAAACTTACACAGATACAAAAACTGTACCAGGGGCCTCTAGCTCTCCCAGATGGGAGATGAATAAAACATTTTAGTCTGACCCACCATGCCAACACTGTCTCTGTCTACAATTTTGGAGTTGTCCTGAATTAATTAAGCCAGTTTTTAGTGTTAGAGACAAAGTCCAATTTTCAAGCACAAATGTCACTTTTCTTTTCACAGCCAACATAACCAATGAGTTCAGAATTCCAGTAATGACAAGGGATGAATGTGTTAGTTTAGAATGAGAAGCTGGCCAACTTCTGACCTGGTTCTTCCTCCTGTGACTGACATCTCACACCTACACAAGTCTTCAGACTTCCAAAAACTAAAAAGAAAAAACTTGTCCATTTGTCTCTCAAGACCCTCTATCTTTAAGTGATAAATGAACTGAATTTTACGAAACTTAATAAGAATCTTTGATATAGGAGTCTCTCAAAAAAACCCAAAAAAACAAAAGCAAACTCCCCTGTCTAAGATCCCTCACAATATCTGAAAAGGACACAATGATTAACTGAAATCACCTGAAGTGATTCCACATCAAAGTAAATCCCTTAGGACCGTTCTAGCTATCTATACTCTCAAAGTGGCAAACCAAAAGGCAAAAACACCAATAATTTGGAATAATTTCAGCCAAGGGTATTATTTTATACCTAAAGGGAAAGCTTACCGTTCTTTCTTTTAATAGCTTCTTATAGCCATTTGATCCAAGTGATAGTAAAGTAATAAGGACATCTAAAGAAGGTGAAGCTGAAGCTCTTCCTGAAATAAGATAAACAAATTCAGGAAGGGGGAAAAAACCTTTAGAAATTAAGATTTTTTATAGTAGCCTAGGTACAAATGGATTTTTGTTTATTAGTTGTTTTTTTTTTTTTTTTTTTTAAGAGCAACTGATTTATTTANTTTTTTGAAGAGCAACTGATTTATTTACCTGGATACATCTTGCTGATTTCCTGAATGAAGGAATCATTAAAGCCAGCAATTATAGCGCCACCTACTGGAACCATAAAATTTTTGTCCAAGCTCTGAACGAAAGCATCTATTCTGCCAACCCGAGCCCCCTAGAATGAAGTAACATGTAATGTTACGTATCGGCCTCTAGGAAAAGAAACGACAACTGCTATTAAGAATTAAACAATGCATGAAAAATCAGAAATAGATCGAATATCTTATTTTCTTTGTATAAGTGCCAAAAAAGCATTTTTAGGTATGAAAATGAGTTCTTAAATGCTGGTCCTTTTATGTGAAAGAGCACTTCATTTACAGTATGCTTTCATAGCAAAAAAAAAAAAATCATTAAATCCTCGCAACACCCTTGGGAGGAAGGCAGAGTTTCAGTATTAGTTTAGGTGGGAACTCAGCTTTTCACCTTAAAGTTGGCTAGAAGAATAGATTCCTCCCCAAGCCTCTCATCTGTGATCTTCTATTTGACAATAAATGACAACAGTGGGTCCTGCAATTATGACATAATTTTAAACACCCTCTGTGAGTTTAAGAGTGGCCACCATTATCTAATGGATGGCAGCCACCCATGTTGCCCATCAATCAGTTATACATTTATGTACTTTGATGCTGGGACAACTGACCACCTGCATGACCACTTTAAGCAAAACCACCACTTAGATCACAAAAGAGAAAAAAAATTATTTTTAACATCAACTAATGGAATTTTTTTGTATACTCTTGGCAATGTTTCTGTATAACTCACGTTTCCTAATGTTATAATCTTAGATGATCTCATTCTACTGCAAATGAACTTCAAGTGAAAATCTAATATTCCAGTGGAAAACTGAATACTTACTTACCAGAAATGTAAAAACTAAGTTCTAGTCCCCATTCAACATAGTCTGTGACCTTCTATCTAATGTGCTTCAATTTTCTCCTCTTAAAAATAGAGATACTATCTAAATTTCAACTAAGATCGTTTTTTTCTTTATCTGTAGTGACAGATTTTCAATCTGTATTCATAATCTACATTCCTATTAATATTATAACCACATTTGACCTTCATCTTCACAGTTTTCCTCCACATCCATATCTCAGGGAGAACAGAAGGAGCAGATAGCAGGCCTAATCTGAGAGACCAGATCCAGGCAACAGGGCGAAGCACAAAAGCAGGAAAGGGAAGCAGACTACTTTGGAAGCTACCGCATGATTGTTTAAATCTTAACCTTTCCCTGTTACTCTTCTAATGTCCTCATAAATTATGATCAAAGAAAATCTCACCATATCACAAGAAAACAGAAAATAGCATATAATGACTGATGGAATAAATATCCAAACAGCACACAAAGTAGTAAGAACACAAAAATAAAGAGGAATTCTTAGAGTTGTCTTTTATTAACATTTAAGTACTGCCCAAGGCTTCCTGAGAGAAATGTGAACCTCAATCAGGAGCAGGAGTTTTAAGTGAACAACCACTGCCAGACTTTGCTAGAACCCTTCATCCCTAAAACACAGAAAGCATAAAGGCAGCACACTCCGTGGCAAGAAAACAAACAGCCTCACGAAAAACAAATGGTTTTATCAAAGAAACAGAGTGAATAAGCCCCAATATATACCTACATATGTTTTTAAAAGGAAAATCAAACTTTGCAAATAAATGTGGAAGTGAAATATGGGGTTTTTTTCATTTTTTTACATGAAAACATATTTTGCCAGTTTTATTGAGATATAACTGATACATTCTGTGTGTGAGATGTACAATATAATTTAATCATTTATTAAATCAGTATGATCTAATATATGCATATATTGTGAAGTGATTACTATAGTAACCTTAGTTAATATCCACCAAGTATGGCTTAATAAGTTAACTGCTTAGCAAAAAAGAAAAACAAAAAAAGCAGCAAGCTGGACCCAATCTTGCTGAAGTCAGAGGATATCCATGAGGAGGACAAAAAACACCAGAAGGCTGAAAGGGCTTAAATAAAATAGGGAACATATGAGCATGTGCTATGAAGGAAAGGGCTGCCATTTATCAGTTCATTCGTTTCCTTGTTTATTCACAAAAGAAGTATCTGGGCACCTATCAGCTGCCAAACATTGCTTACGGTTTCTAGGGACACTGGTAGCAAATAAAACAGGTAACTGTTTACATAATAAAAATTTCTGCCGGAATTTACTGAGAACTTACTAAACATCAGGCACTGTTTTAAGCACTCTACTTTCTTAACCCATTTAGCCCTCATAATAACCACATGAGGTAGATATTACTATAATAGCTATTTTACAGATGAGCCACAAAATTAAGGAACAATAAAATTAAAGTGGCCTGCCCAAGGTCAGACATGTACTTAACAGCACAGCTGGGATTCAAATCCAGGCAGTTAAAGCACCTTAGTGAAAGTCACCCAGGCAATCAAAGACACAGCAGGGACTAAAACCTAGGTAACCTGGAGGAAGAGCCCACATTTATAAAATAAAATATTATTCCTGTAGCATTTCCATTCTTCCAGTTACCTAAGCCAAAGCCTTGGAGTCCCCGAATTCTCATTTCCTCATACCTCACGTCTGATTCATCAGCACACCCTGTAAGATCCACTCTCAAAATACATCTGAATCCAACCATGTCTTAACCCTGAACGGCCACCACCCTGGCCTGAGCCACCAACACATTTCACGTGGGCTCTGCAACAGCCTTCCACTCTTGCCTTCCTACAGTCTACTCCCCACATAGCAGCCAGAATGAGGGCTGAAAACTGTAAATTACACGTCACTCTCCTGCTCAAAACCCTCGCAGGGTTGACGACCATACCTAGGATAAAATCCCCAATCCTTAACACACCTCAAATCTCTTACTACCATTGCTGTCCTCTTTTGCCCTGGTCCAGCCATACTGGCCTCCTTGGTGTTCTTCATATCCTCTGAGCACACTCTTGACTCAGTCTTGGCACTCGCTGTTGTTACCTTCTGTCTGCACTCTAGAGAGCTGCAGGGCTCACCCCTTCCTATCACTCAGGGCTCTGCTCAAATGTTACTTCCTGGAGAGGACTTCCTGGATCACTCCATTTAATCTAACACCCCTCCCCAGTCCAGAGCATTTACCAAGACCTGCAATACTGTTGTTTACTGTCTCCTTCTGCTCCATGAAGATAAGGATTTTATGGTATTCACTACTGTATCCCTAGTGCCTAACCTGATGCCTGGCACATTAGGGGGAATCTTGTGAATATTTTTTGTTCAATGAACTGACAAGTAGGTCTGTGAATAAGTAGTATAACACCTATTTTTCACAAATTCTTAGTAAGCGAAGCTGCTGCTTCCAACACTTTGGGAGCTTTGTAATCCGTTCCAACTCTAAAATAATCAATCCTATGTATTTTAGTGAGTCAACAACATCCCTCTCCATTAATCTGTCCTACTATCCATATTCTATCAGTCTTTTAAATTAGCTTAGCATATAAACAGAAGTATTGGTTCCTCAAAGCCACCTTCCTGGGGATGACACGTGCATACCAGAATATTTTATATGCTCTTCATTAAGCCATTCTGGGGCATCATCTTTAAAATTAAAAAAAAAAAATGGGGCACCCGGGTGGCTCAGTCAGTTAAGCATCTCCCTTTGGCTCAGGTCATGATCCCAGAGTCCTGGGGTAGAGCCCAGCATTGGGCTCCTTGCTCAGCGGGAAGTCTGTTTCTCCCTTTGCCCCTCATCCTGCTCTCATGCTCACTCTCCAATAAATAAAATCTTTAAAATATGAAAATAAAAGTAAAATAAAATGAATAAAGCGAAAACATTTTAGTTATAGCTCTTTCTCCACTGACTGATTACTGCAATACTATCTTCTCAAGAAAGCATTTGCAATTTCAGCACTTTGTCTTTTAAGAGAAAATATGAGGCTCTGAAATCACACTGAACTAAATGGGCCATTTTGTAGCTATGGGACCTTGGGCTAGTCACTTAATCCTTCAGAGTTTGTTTCTTCATTTGTAGAAAGGAAATAAGTACACCTTACATGGTTAGGATTAAGCTAATAAACTTCAAAAGTCTAGCAGGATGCCTGGCAAATGGTGGGTACTCAATGAATGGCATTACGAATGGTCTATTACTAAGAAGAACTACTGAGATGATTTAAAGCTAACTATAATTTTTTAGAACGTCATCAACAGCAACGCTCACTCAATAAGACCCAAGTATTTCTTTGGTTTAAAGCAACAGTGCCACCACCTCTTTTTGTGAGGGTCAATTTGGGAAAATTAAAACATTTAATTATTGCTTTTTACCTTTTAAGAAATGCTAATTTTAGAAGGTAATGTAGTATCTTCAACAATACAGTAACTATTTAAATATCATTCACCCACCTTAATGTGTTATTTTCTGGTTAAAGTTTTGGTAAAACCACCTCACAAATGAGAAGTGATGACAAAGTAGAGCACGCTTTCAAAAGAACTGAGGCTGCTAAAAATTAAAGAGGAAAGGGAAAAGGGAAATAAATCACTGAAATAAAATGTTTTTCAAGATTTCCAGTATAGAGGTGGAACTGGGTGGCTCAGTTGGTTAGGCGTCTGCCTTCCATTTAGGTCACGATCCCAGGGTCCTGGGATCGAGCCCCGCATCGGGCTCTCTGCTTAGCCAGGAGTCTGCCTCTCCCTCTGACCCTCCCCCTTCTCGTGCTCTCTCTCTCTCAAATAAATAAAATCTTAAAAAAAAAAAAAGATTTCCAGTGTAGAGAATTATACAACCTTTCTTGGCTACCATTCACATTGGAGATAATCTAGTCTAGAATTATAATGGAAAAGTTCCTTAAAAAGTTAAGGAATAATGGAAAAGGATATGAAAGGAATTAGTCTTCCTCTGACATAACATGCCTACCAGCCACTCCACCTGTGGACTTATGTTATATAAACTAATCATTTCCTCATTGGTTACGCTAATTTGAGTTAGGTTCCTGTTATTTGCAGCCAGCTGCGCTGATACAACCTTTGAGTAAAGAAGTTAAGCAAATCAGCTAATACTATCATATAAACTACATTTACACGAGAAATGATACTAGTACACTCGAAAAAAAATTATTTTTACCAGGTAGGCCCTACTGGGCTAAGGAGCATTCACCACTGCACTGGAGAAGGCCACAGAGAATCTGTGAATAAGTCTTGCCCACATAACACAAACCAAATGTGTGTCAAAACTGAGAATGTGATTAACACCATTATGCACATAAATTACATAATTCATACCACACATGGATAATAGCTATCCACATCTTAATGTAAGTAATTAATCACTCTAAGTAAGTATAATATTTAATTTATTCATCCAATTTTTTCAGGAACCAGTTATTGAGTATCAATTATGTACCAGATTCTGTCTTAAGTATTGAAGACATAACAGTGAACAAAACAAAGTCCTTTCCCTAACAGAATCTTAATTCTAGTTACTACCAATAACTAAACAATTAAAAAAAAACATATCAAATGGTGATATGTGCTATGGAGAAAAAGAATAAGAGGCCATCAATTTTAAGAAGCACCCAAATTTTCCACACCACTGGTAAGAAAAAACATCGTCAATTAACACTATAAGACATCACTGATTCTAAAACACCCCAATTTTAGAGATGTTATAATGTGGAAAGCTGGTACTTTAAAATGAGTATGATATAAAATAGGAAAAGGGAGAAAGAAAATGGAGGCAAAACAAAGGAACCTGTAATTTTAGATAGGGTGTCTGAGAGAGGTAAAAAGCCATGCAGCACTCTGGAAGAGGAATCCAGTGAGAGGAAGGAACAAGAGCAAAAGCAGGGCAGTTCGCACACACGTGGCACAAAGAACAGAAAAACAGTGCCCAGAGACAGCGGGTGAGAGAGAGGGCAGTAGTAAATGAAACTGGAGAACTACAGAGGCCTGAATACACAAAGTCTTGTAGGCCATGGCTATGCCTCTAATTAAGAGCAGGACGGGATGCCCAGGAGTATTTTCAAACTAGGAATCTACAACAGGGGTGCTGGGGTGGCGCAGTCAGTTAAGTATCTGACTCTTGGTTTTGGCTCAGAGCAATGATTTCAGGGTTGTGGGACTGAGCCCTGGGTCGGGGAAATCTGCTGAAGATTCTCTCTCCCTCTCCCTCTGCTCCTACCCCCCACGTGCATGCATGCATGCACGCATGCTCCCTCTCTCTTCTCTCTCGCTAAAATAAATAAATAAGTCCTTAAAAAAAAAATCTGTGGGGCACCTGGGTGGCTCAGTCGGTTAAGCATCTGGTTTGGCTCAGGTCATGATCCCAGGGTCCAGGGAGCGAGGCCTGAATCAGGCTTCCTGCTCAGTGGAGAGTCTGCTTCTCCCTCTCCCCCTGTCCCTCCCCCAGCTCATGTTCTCTTTCTTTCTCTCTCACTCAAAATAAATAAATAAAAAAATTTTAAAAAAGAATCTAAAACAGATGACTAGGATCTGGTTGATGCTTATAATAACAAAATCTTAACTTTTTTTTAAACCTGCTAACTCCATAGTTACACACTAAAATGTTTACAAATGAAGCCATTTCCAGCCTAGGATAATAAGGTAAAGTGAGTCCTTAAGTATGGAATAAATCATCAATATAGTTTTAAAAATACAATAACCCAGTATATTAGAAAAGTGAGAATACTGGTAATAAAACAATCTCAGAAAGTTAAAAAAATAAGCTACTAAGTATTGCTATGTTGGTCCTGACCAAAGCTTCAGTCCAATTACCAGCAAAGAAGAGTGACTTTCACTGTATGGATATTAGATGCCTATTTCTAATGCTCCATGAAGTTGAAGATGCTAGACAGTCAACTTTACTATATTAAGTAGTAAGAAAAACAAAGGAATAATCTTGTAATATGTTAAAATCATTTTTTCTTGACATTACTTTTTAAACTCTCTTACCTGCTGGATGAGGTGCATACACTTTGAAGACTGCACTCCATAAGCATTGTTGACTATATGTGGAATGCCATAATTAGCACAAATCACAGCCAGTTCTTCTAATCTACAAACATAAATATTCAACAGAAAGACATATTCCTACTGTGCTTTTATATATTACAGTGTGAAAACTTCTTTAATTCAATAGTTATTCTTAATGTACACTAGGGAAAAAATGGGAAAACTGAAATTTCTACAGCAGTATTTTAGCATTTTCAGCAGCAGGCACTTTAGGATAAACCTAAAAAAGCTTTTAAATTAATGTTACCAATAAATGAGAAAACGCGTATTTATAAAAATCTGTGTAGATGGTAGCTTTTAAATCACTTTAAAATTTCCTACATAAAAAACAAGAAGCAGATTATAATGACCCCTTAACAAGGTGGTATGCTCATTTTTAAATGCTTTTGGTTCCTTATCATGCTAAAGCTAATAGCTGCAAAATAATGAGCATGTCTTGAAATCTTAAGAAATCTTACATTTAACATCTCATAAAATAAAAAATACATTTTCAAGTAGACTTTAATATATTAAAAAATACAGAACATTAAAATGTTTCAGTACCAAAATAACATTTTCCAACAACGTGCAAACTAAAGAATCTTTTAAATAGCTGCTGGTTTTAAATTCACTCTTACTTTTTCATTTGACACTCCTTATATTAAAACAATTTGAGAATCTAACTCTATGCAAAGTAAGGTAATAAATTTCAATTAGAGTGTAATAAATGATGTTCCTTTGCAAAACCAAATAGTACTTATGACTGAGGCCATCTCTACTAGAAATGTCTTCACATGCTATGAAGCTAAGACTAAATCCTATGATTTAATAAAGTTAAATTTTTAAAAAATGTTCTTTCTACAATACAAAGAATTGGAAGCAAAGCATTTTTACTCAATAAAAGTTCTTTCCCATAAGGATGTATTTCAAATATATATTATATAGTTTTATTTATTTTTGCAAAATCCATTTTCATTTTTAGATGTGTATTAATATATTCTTAAAGTATAAATAGGAATGACATTATTCTGTTCATCTGTCAGAAGTTTTCAGTTTACTTCCTTAAAGTATTATGAATTAAAAAGTCATTTTAGCATTCATTTTCATAAACCTCACAAACTGACAGAGGAACATTTCTATTACTCAAATTAATCAGATGTTGTTTTTAAAAAAATAAGAGTTTCTGGGATACAAAAAAGTATTTTCTTCATAAAAGTCACTTTTACATGTTTGTGTTCTAATAAAAGCATTCCTTAATAACAAAACTCCTTGAAAGTATGATGCTATAATAACATAAAGTACTATTTTAAAAAGGAAAAAAATCACTTGCAAATTATTTTAAATATTCAGAGTTGATCAAATCTGCTAGTATTTAGGGGGTGTATAAAGGTATTTAATGAAAGGCAAGGAGAGACAAAAAATACTCTCCATGTGGATCAAACTGTATTGTAACTTAGCAGCCAATTTAAGATGTCTATCAGATAGAAGAAATGATACGCCTTTTTTACATTTCCTTTGACTGATTTTGTCCCACAATATTCTGTCCAATTAATTAACTGATAAAGACAACATATATATACCTATTCAAGTTAGGACTATAAAGGAATAAGCTTAATGTAAAGAAATCAAAATATATTTTAAATTTAATAAAATCAGAAATTCAAATATAACCGTGCATCACTATTTTCTTAAAGTTTACTCTTAGCAGAAATACTCATTAGATAATAGAACTATAAAGTGGCATTTGAGAATTTTGCTGATAAAAAACTTTTGTGATTTATTTCCAAAGGAGATAACAATGTAAAATACTTAACTCTATACCAAGTATACTGTAAACATGTAAAAAAAATCAAAATGAAACAAAACTAACCTCAAGCATAAACAATCTAACACAAATACCCATGTGCTGTTTTTGGAAATGTGACTTATTTCTATCACATTAAAATTTTTCTAGATAGGAAAATCATCAGTGAAGAATGAAGAGAGATGTTTAATATTTCAATGCAAATTTAAAAACTGGTAAGTGAGAATAAACAAGGAAAGTATATGCAATATAATCTTAAAATAGAATTCAGAGTCACAAATAAAACAAGGTAAATTTTCAAGTGCATGGTCTTAAAATAGTCTCTTAAAACATGCCTATAAAATAGTAAACAGTAACATATATTCATTAATGCCAAACTGTGTGATTCCAGGAATTAAAACTAAAGTATAACTTGATCTTAAAAAATAGCCCAAAGTCAATATAGTATTTAAAATTATTAGCACTTATGTTCAAAATGTTAAAATGAAACAGAGTTGCTGTCCAAACTAGAAATCTGTATTACTATACCCAAGCCTATTACATTTTCAGAATTAAATCTGTGGACATCCTTTAGAAAAGTAAACATCTGCTTTTTTTTCTTTTTGCTTTAATTTTCTTAAATACATGCATTCTTCTCAAAATGCAAAAACAACCACTGTGTACACTTAAGTGTACATGTGAGTTAATCTTCCAATTAAAAAATTCAAACAGCAATAAATAATCCTAAAATTGCCTATTGAAAAAATCTGTTAATGCTGATAGTTCTTATATAGGAAAACTAACTGTAAGATCAAAGAGATAGAGATAGCAATGAAAACAAGTAAATCCAACATTATGCTTAGAAGCTTCTACTAAATAATGAGATGCAAAGAGATCAGAAACAGAAAAAAGCAAGAAAACAGAGATGTTCTGTGTCTACACAGTTGATAAAAGGGATCTCCACTTAGTATTAGTTGTTTTTCCTTCTTCTATATCAAATTTTTGTTTTCCCAAACCACCATGTTTTTTCTCTGCTAGTCCATTCACCTATTTACTACCCAATGTTACTTAAGTATCTTTGAGAATCAGTTTATCTGTATTTTGTTTAAAAGACCCAAAGAACACCTAAAGGACAATATTTGGAAATGATTTACCTATCAGGCACCCTTGGAGCAAAACAGGATGTAGTGGAATGAACACACAGAATGGAATCAGGCCCAAGTTCCTGGACTTTAGCCTCCACTGCTTTCAGGTCTGTACGTAGCTCGTCACCTTCTAAAACGTTCTCTATCACCACAGGCTCAAAACCTAACCAAGCCAATCAGAAATCAAAAATGTTAGATAAACTAAAATAAGGAAAGATCCTGGAACTCTAAGAAGCAGTTCTTTTTCACACAAGAACTCTAAACCTGGTCAGTGAACCCTCCCTGAGTAACAGAGACCTGGCTCGACACCGGTAGGAGTCAAAAGCAGGCCAAAATAATGTGAAGGACTGGTAGACCACAACTAGGACCACAAACTTATTTAACACTTAGATATGACTAGAAAGACTAATTCTGGGAAGGAAAACAAATGTCAAATAGATACCTATAAAGGTAATAACACAGTCATTGATGACAAAAAGAATCATTTGATACAATTCGATTTCAGACCCCAGAAAAGTAAATCTACTCATTCTCTGGCAACATTTCATTTTTTTTTTTAAGATTTTATTTATTTATTTAATTGACAGGAAGAGAGACAGCGAGAGAGAAGGAACACAAGCAGGGGGAGTGAGAGAGGGAGAAGCAGGCTTCCTGCACAGCAGGAAGCCCGATGCAGGGCTCGATCCCAGGACCCTGAGACCATGACCCAAGCTGAAGGCAGACACCTAACTGAGCCATCCAGGCGCCCTGGCAACATTTCATTTTTAAGTTTACTTTATTTCAGAGATGGAAAAGAATAATAACATAATTCAAGTACTAAAACAAATCACAATCACCAACTTAATATTTTACTCCTAAAGAAAAAGTAATGAACTTTAGAAGCCTACCGATTATTGACCCATCCCACAGTTTTACAAGGGCCTTCTACAATTTAAATATAATAACTATTTCTCAATTTTCAATTGAATTAGTACACTTAACTAGCACATGATCAAAGGTCTACCCAAATAATAACTATGTAATCTTGTATGGTGAATATTTAGGTATCCATAAACTTGAAGAGTTATATGTGCAATATATACACTGAACAACGCACAAAGCACATAGATAACTAAATATTTTGTAATGCTACTAAGTACTTAGAGTAAAAGTAAAATCTAAGTTGTTAAAGTCTTACAAACTGGGTAAAAATAAACTTGGGAGATTTTACACGTAAAGTTATTATGTAGTCACATCTTCAGTATTCCCAAATAGCAAATCTATAGCAGGCTGGACTCATGCATTTAGGGCCTATAAGAGATTTAGGAATCATTTAGCTCAACTCACTCATTTCAGAGATAAGGGAGCCAAAGTTTAGGAAAATTAAGTGGCTTCCCCAAGGTCACACAACAAATTAAACCACACAGTTATGAGCAAGTAGTTTTCTTCTGTGTTTTATAATCCATATCAAGTTATCTGCATTCTATCTATAGAAATATAAAAACTTGGCCACTATAAAATCATCAATTCAATTATATTGGCTCAGAGATGTCCAGGTTTTAGATCTATACCTCCACAGCTTTTAAAATAAACAAAACTTAAATAGGTAGTGCTTCCTAATGACAGCTAATTTTCCATTATTTTTCAAATTCTCTAGGCCCAATCTTATTTTTGCTTTCAAACATTTAAAATAAAGTTTTCTTGGAGAATACAACTATCTTGCTTCCTAAGAATATACACTATCCTAAGAAAGGATAAACTGTAAATTATAGTACAAATCCTATTATCTTTTGGAAAAGTTTCCAATTTTTCAATATGGCAACCTTTCCCATAAGTTTGGTTATTAGTTCTTTGGTATTTAGGATGTAAATAAACAGACTTGACAACTTCATACAACTTAACATAAATCAGTTTATCTTGTAAAAGTCTATCAGTTTCTGCTATATGTCCTTATTATGAATCCCTTTAAATGAATTTCTTTAGGATTATTTATGCAGTTTAATTACAGGCCAATACAGTTTACTTCATACAACAGACTGAGGCTATTCAAAATTAACTTGAAGTTCCCAAATTTGCTTTGACTTAAGCAAGCTAAATACTAAAACACCAACGTAAAGTTTTTGTCTCACCTATATGTAATGATGCCTGAATCCTTACACTTTGATTTACGATAATGATTTATATGTATTCCACTTATGTATATACAACCACCATTCCTGAAGCCCCTTAGCACCCTTTATGCTCCAAGGACTACTGTTGGGCATTTCATATGACTTCCTGCTTAATACTCAAAATAATCTTGTGAGACAGGTAATCATATTCCCATTTCAAAGAATAGGGACATACAGTACAGCCATTCCACTTTGGACTATATACCTCAAAGAATTCAAAGCAGGGACTCAAACAAGTATTTGCGCACCCGTGTTCACTCAGCATTATTCACAAGAGCCAAAAGATGAAAGCAACCCAGGTGTCCATCAACGAATGAATGAATGAACAAAATGTGAGATATAAATATACACAGTGGAATATTACCCTTAGAAAAAGAAATTCTGATACATGCTACAACACGGATGAACTTTAAAGATATTGTGCTATATGAAATAAGCCCAGTCTCAAAAATACAAATACTCTATGTTCCACTTACATGAAGGACCCAGAGTAGTCAAATTCATAGAGACAGAAAGTAGAATGGTGATTGTTAGGAACTGGGGATAGCAGGGAAGGAGGAATTATTTTTTAATGGGTAGAGATGCAATTTAAGAGGATGAGAAAGTTCTGGAGAGGGTGTTACATAATGACTGCACAACAGTGTGAATGTATTTAATGTCATTGAACCATACCTTTAAAAATGATTAAAATTGGGGCACCTGGGTGACTCGGTTGGTTGAGCGTCTGTCTTCAGCTCAGGTCATGATCTCAGGGTCCTGGGATCAAGCTAGCATTGGGATCCCTGCTAAGCAAAGAATCTGCTTCTCTTCTCCCTCTCCCTCTGCCTCTCCCCCCTCCTCCTGCTCGTGCTTGCTTTCTCTCTCTCTCGCTCAAATGAATGAAATATTTTTTAAAATAAATAAAATTAAAGTGATTAAACTAGTAAATCTTATTATGTATATTTTATTACAATAAAAAGGGGGAATAGGAACACATTTAGTTTCTTTTTCATTCATCTTCCTCTACATAAAAAGGGTGAATTTTCTACATTATATATGTCACTTTTCTTCTTTTACCTGCAGTGATCATGGATTTAAAGCAGGACTTCTGGTCTATCCTCGGCCATATAATATACTTTGCCTTTGGCCTTTTGTGTCGTAATGTTAAGAAACACAAGGTTAGACTCATACCAGTTGCCATGGGAACTACAAAGCAGTTGGTCACTGCAGGGACACCTAAAAATAAGAAGTAAAGGAGAATTAGTTATTCCACTAAAAAAACAGCATCCTTCTTGAAGAAATGATATAATTCTTCAATCAAATAGTAAGAGTTACAGACACTGCTTCCTTTGTACTTGACTTCAGGAAGCTCAATGCCAAATTCATCCTCCAGACTTATGGCTCTGATGTTCTATCTTTTTCTAAAGAGTTTTTAAAAATACATATGTCTTTTCAAGAGCCATTTAGAACCTGTTTGGAAAGAGGCATTAACAAAAGATATTAAGCAAAGGTGTGTGTGGCTGGTCAGCCAAATATTATGATTAATATAGTACATACCAGCCAACTTTAGGATGTCCAGGACCAAAGAATTGGTAATTTTGTTCAAAAGGCTAGAACCTGCAGCTTTTGGTTGCACAGCAGAAATATCACCCGATCGTCCAATTCCATGAATGAACCTAAGCAAAAAAATGGGCCAACAACTGGACAAAAATATTCAGTGTTCTAAGTAACCCACGGTATAAGTACACAGATACAACAATGAAAAAAAAACAGAGGCAACACTTGACTATTGCAGCTATATTTCATAAACTACCAATAATGCAAAAATTTCCTAGTTAAATTGAAACCAATTACACTGTGGTAGCTAGTCTCCAAAGATGGCCACCAACAATTCCTTTTCTCTCTGTGCATACACACTATTGCCAACACCAAAAGATGGAATCAAATTCCTCTCCACTTGAATCTGCGCTGGCCTTAGTGACTTGTTCGGCCAGGAAGACTCTAGTGGAAGTGATGTTCTGGAATTTCTGATCTAGGTCAAAGACGCCTTAAAGCTTCACCTGGCCTCTTGAAGGGCTTGCTCTTGGGGGAGCTCCCTCCTATAATTCAGATGCCATGCTGGGAGAGGCCCAAGCCACCTGCAGAGGCCATCTGAGCTCCCAGCCATCTACGTGAGTCAACCTGGATAAAGTTCCCAGTTGAACCTAATGACTAACCTCTCAGCCAATATCTGACTACAAATGCATGAGAATGCAAGCAATAATCATTCTGCTGAGCCCAGTTAACCCACACAACTGTGAGAGATAATAATAAATTATTGTTTTAAGCCACTAAGTTGTGAGGTGGTTTGTTAGCAGCAATGGAAAACCAGAATATATGCAACATTAGATTCTCTTCCTTCTTTCCATTTCGTTAACCAGAGCAGTGGACCAAGTTCCAATGGGGATGAGCTGCTATTTCAAATATAGCCTTAATTTAAAAAATACTACAAAACTACTAATAGCGTATTGTTGACTGGAAGCCTTACCAGTAACATAAACAGTCGATTAAGACATATTTTGTATGTTATCTGTATTATGTACAAGTTAAAGAAAATATTATTAAGAAGATCATGAGGAAGAACAAATACACTTATAATACTGTCTTGCATTCACCGAAAAAAATCCACATGTAAATGGACCTATACAGTTCAAACCCAAATTGTTCAAGGGTCAACTGTATATACTCCTTGGAAATCAGTGTGCAAATCCACTCATTTTAAATTAGATGAAATTATACACATGAAAGATACCTCTGAATATTTTTCAAAATCAAAAGTCTCTTTGTACTTTATAGTTAGATCAGAAATCCATCACACTGGGATTATTACAGAACACTGGTGTCATCACCCCTGAAACCTAACGTACGAAGCATTTTTTACAAATATTATAAATCATGTTATCAGCCCATTTTAACCATGAATTTCTCAGCCAAGTTATAGATTCATTATCATTAGTTCTGACTGCAATGATTTTGATTGAAGTAAAATTCTACTATCCCCAGGAAAATTTCATCAATGAAAATTTCAAGACAGGAGTTTTTAAAAGTTTTCCTCTATTTCGCAGAAAAGTGGAAAAACAGAGAAATGATCATATTTGGAAACACTACCAATTAAATGGTTAGCAAAATTGATGAAAAGCTTTCTAAAATATTGCAAAAGAAAAAACTGATTTAATAATTTTAAATTAAGTTCAGCATACCTTTCCTACATCTATTTCAACAAAGCAAGCTATTTATAAAATAGGTTTCGGCTTAGATACTGATTAACATTTTAAAGTTCTACCTACATATCATTCTCTGAAAAAAACTTGCGATATCGAAGAAGAAATATGGCAAACTATAAACAACCTTAACATATTTTAAACTCTTACAACCAAATGGATCTATTATGTTAAAATGGATAGGCAGTATTGTTAAACACCCAGAACATGAAAGGGTAGCTAGAACCTTCACCTGACTGTCTTGAAAAGCAACTACTCACACGAACGGTTTTCATCTCCCTGTTGCATCTGGTTTATATGCCCATTTGAATAGGGAAGAAGTAGGTCACCAACAGATGTTTTATAATTTAACATTAGTATTAACACCACTGTTTTGAACAATAACAAAATTTTCTACTTTAAAAATATACCTGTAATGACGCCGAGCAACTAAGGCAGATGCCACTCTCCCTTCCCTTTCTCCCACACCACAATTGCCCAGGAAATTGTTGCTATCCATGATTGCAAGTTCATGTAAAAAAAGTTCAAGTGTACTTTCATCCCAACCATCCTCTGGACACTTGCCCTGGGGGTAAAAAAATAAAAAAGAAAGAAAGAAAAAAAAAAAGCTTGTATTTCAGAGAACCATCCCCTAGAACTGTACTTCAATGAATTTTTTAAACTTTGCAATGTGTATTTTGCCATGCTTCTTGCTTTCTAAACTTCAGACATAAATTCAGCACAATGAAGAAACCTCAAAGACGCAAAACATTTGTGACACTGCATTACGATTATCTACAGGTTCCCAGAAGGGATAATAAATGAAGACGATGACATTTACTCAGGTTTAAAGTTGCAGTAAGTTAACTGAAAACCAATAAACCGTATCTTCAACGAGGACTCTTCCAGCCAGACAGCTAAGAGAAGGGCTTGTCAAACTTGAGTGCAATTAAAATTCGGAATACTGGCAGGAACGAGACCTGTGAGGTTCTGCAGCAGTTCTTGGTTCGAGTTACTATATCCTAGTTTACAAACACAAAGCACACCCTGAGTCGTTGGGAGACGTGAAAGATGGAAAGTGCGAACTTTGCCCTTTTCGCAAACAAAACAGCAAAGCAACTGGGACTTCCCCTCACTTCCACATCCCGAAGTTAGGAAAAAACAGGACTCAAAATCCGGACTCCCACAAGCTCCCTTAACGACACGCTCTGGGCTCTGCCGGGTTATGGGGAGGCTGCGAATTTGCTGAGCGTAGCAAGTCAGCACGACGCCCGCCAAGCGGCGAGACACTCCGGGGACAGGTCTCAACCGACAAACAGGGGAGGGTGGGCAGGACGCAGGACTCAAGGGGCGCTGGGCGGAGCCGGAGGCTTTGGGGGGCGCGGCAGCTGGGGAGGGACCCGACAGCTCGGTACCTTCTCCAGAAGCAGCCGTATGAGGTGCTCATGCGAGCGGCGGGCCTCACAGCCCTGCCGCACATAAGCCGGTGACACCAGCCGCTCGCCCGCCGCGAAGCTCTCGCGGTTCATTTTGTTGGTGGCGACAGTGACCGGCCAATACTCGACACGCCGTACACGCTCACTGAACCAGAATGCAGCTCGCCGCCCGGACGGTACGGCAACGCCTTGGGACAAAAATCTTGTCTCGCTTAGGCACATGCGCAAACTGCCCTAGCTTGTGCACCAGAAGCCGTGGATTTGAGCATGCGCAGAGCGGTCCGTGCGTTAAGCGGGTTTCCGACAGTATTCCTGAGACGGACTTGGGAGGAAGAATTTTGCTCTTGTGTAGAGGGGCTGAGGAGAGTAAGGAGAAACTGTGTGGGCTTCTCTGCAGAAAAGCTTCCGTAGCTTGCTCTGTGTTCCCACCCTGTTGAACGGTGAGATTTGCGCAGTCTGTGCTTCAGTCTTACTTACACCGTGTCTCTCGTATTGCAGAACCTTTCCTCCCTACTTTCGTAGGTCTCAGTATTTGCCATTGCCTGCCAGCCCGCTATGAAATAGCAGTGCCTGTGCACGGCAGAATTTTTATCCCCAACATTTATCACCCACCACCTGACTTGACAATTTTTTGTACACCCCACGCCCACACACCTAAGGTTGTAAATTTCCTAAAGGTACGGATTTGGTTTTCGCTGCTGAACCCCCCCCCCAAGCGCCTAGAACGGTGCCCAAAGTACAGTAGGGGCTAAAAAAAAAAAATCATATGGATGAATTGACCTTTCAACAACTTAGCGCTCGATATGGGAGATACACAAATGAAAAGGTAGGATCCCTGCCTTCAGTTTCCTTGCACTCTTCTCCTTAGGTGAGCCTTCAGTAATTCTGACATTGCTCTTGTTCAGTGGTGTGCTAGAGCCCACTCGAACTGGTTCATACTTGCTTTCCAAGAGCTGATTGTCAAGTGTTCAGTAATTTCGTGGGCTGGTTTTTAAATACGGCTGCTTTTTTTTAACAATAGGTTGTATAAGTTTACAGTAAAGTTAACTGTATGAAAGCAAACGTGGTAAATACACAAATGTATCACTTCCTACTTATTTTTCTACATTTTACTGTTATCTGCGCTTTTGTGATTATTTACATCTCTTGTATCTGGACAGTGGAAATAGGATATCATGGTGTATTGCTGCACATCTCTTTTCAACTCTCTTTTAAGTGGTATCATATTGGGAGTTTGAAATTGGCCATGGTGGGAGTATTTACACCCTGGAAATCAACAAATGCTGCAAATGAGGCTCTGACCGTCCTGCCACTCCCCAGGAATTAGTTGTTTAGCAAGTACCAACTCACCGCTGTTCCTATTACATGTTCTAGGGTATAGATACCCACCATTCATCAGCCTGGCACTTGTCAAACTCATTTCAGTTGTTAATATTCTGTTTTCAACTAGACTGTGAGCCCCTGTTTGACAAGGTAATGTTTGATATCTGTGTTCAAAGCACCGAACTAAACACATAATAGATATTCGACAAATATTTATTGAATGATAGACCATTTGAGAACTTTGTGAAATTATGCAAAAAGATAAAACACAAAAATAATGAGAATCTAACTTATTTTTTTAAGTAAGCATCAGCCTTTAAACTTTTGAAATGATGGGTTCTTATTCCCAAAATACAACTGTTCTTGCAGGTTCTCTCTTGGGAAAGCCTTCAAAACTGACTTGTCGATCACAGGAAAATGTGCAAAAATCACAAGATTCATCTCATTACTGAGTCGATACACTAGGTTTCTGAGCCAGCAGTTTCTCTCACCTTATTTACTGGTCTTAATTTGGAAAAAAAATGTGTATTTCTACAAACTAAATCCATCATCAAGCTCTGCCTTCATAGAAGTTATTTAAAAAAATACAGGTTCTGGAGGCAATTGCGGAAGAAGTGTTCGGAAATTATTTTCATTCATTCTCCCTCCCAATGAGTACTTATTGAGCATCTAATATTTTTTTAATATTTTATTTATTTATTTCACAGAGGGAGAGAGATCACAAGGAGGCAGAGAGGCAGGCAGAGGGGGGGGGGAAGCAGGCTCCCCGCTGAGCAGGGAGCCCGATGTGGGCCTCGGTCCCAGGACCCTGAGATCATGACCTGAGCCGAAGGCAGAGGCTTTAACCCACTGAGCCACCCAGGCACCCTGAGCATCTAATATTTTTAATAGGACAACATCAGAATAATTTCATTGCTCTTACAAGACGTAACATGGTTAAAAACATTCATAGGTCTGAATTTTGCTTGCGTTGCTAGTTGTATGACTTTGGATACACTACTCATATTCCATGAGCTTTGCTTTCCTCACTTGTAAAACAGAGACATGGAGGAGACTGTCATGATGATTAAATGAGATGTAATTGCTCAGTGCCATCTTCGCTTTGATAGACTTGGCAAGGACCAGACCCTTTCTGATAGGATAAGAATCCCAATCCATAGTCTCTGCAACAGGTAGCCCAGAAAGCTAAACTACAATCCCTGCAGCAGTCTTGCCAGAACATTTAGGGCAGTCAATGCCTGCCAACTTCCCGATTTTTTTACTCACTTCCAACTCAGGACCAAGCAGAAAAAGCCAGATATACTCTCCCTAAACCAATGATCTAAGATGCTCTTTTCTATTTAACCTACCTCCATTTTCCCCTCGCCAACAACCCCCAGTCAGAGAACATTGGAACCCTTCCCAGTTTTTCACCATAAAGCTTTTCCACTTCCCTGGCTGCCCTTGAGTGTGCCAAATGCAAGTGATGGTGACTCACTCCCCTGCTCTAGCGAGCTCTGAATGAATAGTTTGTTTATTATTTGGGTGGTCTTTATTTCTTGCCACAGTTTTCCTTGAGACTCTACTGAGACATGGCCTGTACTGTCCATCACCTCCTGGACCCCAGCCTTTGACCCGATGTCGTCCCCACAGAGGACCCTTGTACCTTGCTACATGTGGCTTGTAAAGTCTGTGCCAACATCATCAGTGCTGGGTCCAGACTTTGCTATCTTTGCATTGAGTTCCTCAGCTGTTTATTCTACTTAAGTTATCTTTGGTGGAATTAGGCTATTCCTTGCCATCCTTTTGGGGGGCTCTCTTTTGTGCTTTCATTTTGTACTGTGTTATCTGAGCAGGATCATAGGGTAGAACACAGCCATAGGCCCTATAAACCTGCTGTTCAAGCCAGCCTCACAGATCAATGAGTTTGCAGTTCTCACCAGATGGGCATCCATTTGGACAAACTTCACTGTGGGTCACCAATAAAATTGGGTGAGGCACTCTTTCCACCTTGATTTTTTTGTACTGAGAATTTGCCTTTAATTTAGAGGGAGAGCTCTCTCTAATTTTCTACCTGCCAGGGGGTCAGTGTTTGGAAGGGGCCAGCCCTCACATTGGGGGCCTTGACACACACAGAACACAAGCATCACTTTCAGCAAATCTTTGCTGGCTCTCCCGGAGTTGTCTGAGCCTAAATCCGCTCCTCCTCCAGGAAAAACTGCTGCTTCTTATATGTGTTGTCATTACAATCCCAGCTCTGGTGGCTGTCTCTCTAAATGGCATAACTTCAGCTGTGAGGATTTGTGCCTTCAGTGGCCACTCTGTGGAACATTTGACTTGAATAAATTTTGTATTTAATAGGCACCCTAGTAAATAAGGGAAATTAGGATTTCTTAGGTCAATGGGCAACAGTTTTTAATTGATATACAGAAACCTCCAAAAGAAATTCTGGTTCAAAAATTATTTCATAGGGACACCTGGGTGGCTCAGTCAGTTAAGCAGCTGCCTTCAGCTCAGGTCATGATCCAAAGGTCCTGGGATCAAGGTTCTGAGATCAAGTCATGATCAGGGTCCTGGGATCGGGCTCCTTGCTCAGTGGGAAGCCTGCTTCTCTCTCTGCCTCTGCCTGCCACTCTGCCTGCTTGTGGTCTCTCTCTCTGACAAATAAATAAAATCTTTAAAAAAAAATTATTTCATTAAAAGATTCTTTGGCCAAAGCTAGTGAGCAATTTGACAAACCTAAGCAGCAAGAAACTAAACTCATTTCCTAGTAAACCCTCCCTTTCCTTGTCCTCCACTTGCCTCACTATATCCAATATCTCTTTTCCTCTTTATCCTTCTCATCTCTGTCTTTCCTCACTTCTTTCAATTATATCTGTCTCTTCCTTTTGAGCAGACCCTCTATGATTTCCCAACAACCTCCTAGCACCATAGAATGTCAGTTGCCTCTAAAGATCCATCTCTTTTATGAGCCAGGTATGCAGGCAACTGTAGAATTTAAACTTTGGACCCAAGATTAATTTTTTAAAAATATTTTATTTATTTATTCGACAGAGAGAGAGAGAGAGAGAGAGATCACAAGTAGGCAGAGAGGCAGGCAGAAAGAGAGGAGGAAGCAGGCTCCCTGCTGAGCAGGCAGCCCAACATGGGGCTCCATCCCAGGACCCTGAGATCATGACCTGAGCTGGAGGCAGAGGCTTTAACCCACTGAGCCACCCAGGCACTCCTGGACCCAAGATTAAGAGCTATAGTTAAGGACCTCCCTACAAGACCCCCAACAAGACCAGCAACTATTCCTAGAAGAATTTGCAATTCTTTTGGGTGCATATGATTCAGGGTTACCCAACCTACATCAGCTTGTCCATATGTTGGTCAGGACCACAGGTGCTAAATCTTAAATAGCAAAAGCTGATTGGATTGACCCAGAAAGGGATCTATAGCAGGATCTCTTTTTCCATAATGAAGCTAGGCTCAAAAAAAAAAAAAAGACCTGAAAAGTAGGCAAAACCTCTTACCATTTATGTTACTAAAAGTTACTAAACATTTCCAATGAAAATTAATTGGATCAAAATTTAATAATGAAACAGAAAAAAGGTAAAAATATAAGAGATTTTTGTGCTGGACTAGAAAATCCCTCTGACAACATTTGGGAGTTCACAAAGCTGTCAGTGTGGAAACAGACCTTTCATCTCAGTTTGTCAATGGAGTTAAACCTGAAAGCTGATGACTGATTCAAAAATAGAATAGGAAGTAGTACCTTTTCCTGAACACTTGTTGAAACATTTTAAGAAGGGTTTTGAATAAATGGATGATGGGTATTAAGGAGGGCACTTATAGTGATGAGCACTGGGTATTTTATGTAAGAGATGAATCATTAAGTTTCTACTCCTGAAACCAGTATTATGTTAACTAACTAGGATTTAAATGAAATTTTGAAAAAAAAAGAAAAGTTTAGAATAAAAATGAGACATAATCTAAAATAAACTATGATCTTGCACATCAAACAGCTAGGTGGCACAGCTTCCAAGCAACCATTTTTGACAAGGACATTGTAGATATTATAAACAGAAGGGACACTGGCAAAAGGAATGTCCCATCTTATAAAAGAAAAACCAGGCACAAAGAAAAACCCTCAATGCTGATCAAAGAGGGTACTCTGAAAAAGAAAACTGCTCCCAATATCCTGGCTTACCCTTAAACACTCAAGTTGAATAAATATAGGTGGTTAACCTACTCAATTTCTGGTAGATACGGGTGCTACTCTTACCACATTAAACCCCTTGTCTTACTCAACCTCTTCCTCAGAGTAAACATATACACAAGTGATAGGTATTTCAAACAACTCCCCAATTTTTTCCTACCTGCCAGCCCTTAACTGTAGCACTTGAACCCTTGAATGAAAAGCATTACTTTCTGCTCTGTGATAGCACCCCTACAAATTTAATAAGGAGAGACTTACTCTGCAAATGGAATTGTAATAGTAAATGCTTAACAGAGGAGCTATTAAGGTTCCCGAGGACTCCTCTATTCATAATCAGATTGTGTCTGTTACACACACACACACACACACACACACACATATGCCTTGTCCTCCCAGATGAAAACCTGCCATAATACCTGACATTCTATGACCTTCAAAATCTCCTGATGGAGAAAAAAATAATTGGAACAGAACCCAGAGTAGATAGATACTACCAAACTGCTACCCAATATCTCCAATATCCTTTGAAGCCAGAAGCAAAGGAAGGATTCAGAGCTATAGTTGAGGGTCTTATATCCAGAGGCACCTTGATGGCTCAGTTGGTTAAGCATCTGACTCTTGATTTTGGCTCAGGTCATGATCTTAGGGTCATGATCTCAGGGTCGTGAGATCGAGCCCTGTGTCTAGGCTCTGCACTTAGTGCAGAGTCTGCTTGAGATTCTCTCTCTCTCCTTCTCCCTCTGCCTCTCCCCTAAATAAAATCTTTGAAGGTCTTATATCCAAAGGCCTTCTCAGACCATGCACTAGCCCTTTGTAACACTCCACTCCTGCCAGTAAAGAAACCAAACAGGTAAGGATTATCAATTTTTTCAAGACTTTGGACGATCAATAAAATTTTCGTCCCTTGCTTCCCACTAGTACCTAACTCAAATATCATCTTGACATAATTCTACCTAGAGTGAGTTGCTTTCTTGTAGTCAATCTTTGTTTTGCCTTTTTCAATGTGCCAATCCAGGAAAGCATATTCCATTCAGTTATTATGTTTCCTCCGTTCCTTGTTTTCCATGACTGTGACAATTTTGAGGAATACTGGTCAGGTATTTTCTAGAATGTTCCACGATTGAAGTTGGATATTTTCTCATGGCTAGACTAGGGTTATTGGTTTTGGAGAACACCACAGAGGGGCAGTGCCCTTCTCATATCAGATGTACATGATATTCAAATGACTTTATCACTTATGGTATCCTAGATTGGATTCTGAAGTGGAAGGAAGACACTAATGAGAAAACTAGGGAAATCCAAATAATGTCTGAAGTGTGGTCAAGATTTTGTGTCAAGTTGGCTTCTTGGTTTTGGCAAATGTATTACGGTAAGATAAAATTAACATTAGGGGAAGCTAGATGAAGGATATATGAGAACCTTTTGTTTTATCTCTGTAATTCTAAAATTATTCCAAAATAAAAAGGTTATTTTTAAAAAATTAAGGGGACATTTTCAGATAAAAACAGAATTTTCACCAATAGAACACCATGAAAGGAAACCCTAAAGGATGTCCTTAAGGCAAAAGGAAATGGTTTCAGAAGGAATACCAAATGCAAGAAGGGGTAAAAAGCAACAAAATGGCTAGTTAATTGTGAGTGAATGTAGGCTAATATTATCTATATAAAAAAACTACAGTAATGTGTTGAGGGGTTTATATATGTGTAGAATCAAAGTGGTTCATTGATAACAGAGTCCTCTGTGATTTATATGCACATTGAAATTTGGGAAATTCTGTTCCAAAGATATTTGTATTGTCTCAAAAGAGAGTAAAAGTACCAACTGACATTAGATTTTTACAAATATAGAATTTACTTTGTAATCTCCAGGGTAACCAATAATGAAATAGTAAAAGATCATATAATTTCCAAATGAATACAGGAAAAAAAGAAAAATAGTAAAAAATTATCAGTTCAAAATAAGGCAGGAAAGAGAGAAAAAGAAATGGGTAGGACACATAAAAACCAGAGTTAAATATAAGTGCATTAAATATTCCTTTTAGAAGATGATGATTATCAGACTAGATTTTTAACAACAAAAGTAATTACATGCTCTTTCCTGAGAGCACATCTAAAACCAAAAGCTCTGAAAAAATTAAAAGTTGAAAGAAAAAGAAGGGGAAGATACAACTTGCGCACATTAACAAAAAAAAGCCAGCATAGATTACTAATATTACTTTTAAAAGTAGACTTTAAGACAAATGGCATTTTTAAACATAAAGAGACTGTATCATAATGTCAGAACCCTGATACTACATACTGACAGAGTGGGGGGCGGGGAGAGTACAGTCCCTGAAGTCAGAAGTCTGGTCACAATCCTGGCTATTTACCTTGACCAATGGGGCCACCCTGCTTGGCTTTTCTGACACTCAGCTTTGTCAGCTGTAAAGTGGAGTGAGGATACTCATAGCTACATTGTAGTGTTGCTGGGAGGATTGGATGAGCCATTGCAGGTAAAGTTAGAGCAGCACCAAGTGCAGGGGCTCGGTATAAATGCTTATTAGTGTAAATCAGAGGACCAGGTGCTTTTGAACTGTCTTTATTTCACTCTATGACCACCCTGACAGCAGGATTTAGTGCTTTAGGGCATCCCCCAAATACACCAAAACTATAGTGGATTAACAAGAAAAGACTATTTTATTAAATATTTCATAGGGAGATGGAGGATGGGGATTTCTTCTAGAAGGTACAGCATTTCACTTCAAATCCCCCATTGAAAATCGGACCCCTTCTTTCCATCCCTGGCCTCTCCTTCCACTTTGGCTTACCACCCCTTATTCCACTCCAATTCCCACTCAGCAGCAAGAAGTATCTTTTTTTTTTCAAAAGATTTTATTTATTTATTTCACAGAGGGAGAGAGATCACAAGGAGGCAGAGAGGCAGGCAGAGAGAGAGAGGGGGAAGCAGGCTCCCCGCTGAGCAGGGAGCCCGATGCGGGCCTCGATCCCAGGTCCCTGAGATCATGACCTGAGCCGAAAGCAGAGGCTTTAACCCACTGAGCCACCCAGGTGCCCCAAGAAGTATCTTTTAACTATACATCAGATCACATGCCTCCCCTTTAAAGTTTGCCCACCTGGCTGAGCATGCATGCAATCCAGACTCCCAATCTCGACTGTTAAGGCCCTGCAAGGTCCGGCCCCCCACTGATGCTGAGCACTATCCTTCCCCGACTGGTGAGCTCCCACCTCACTGACCTCCCTACACACCTGTTTCTTTTCTTGCCTCAGGACCAATACACATGCTCTGCCTGCTGCCTTCACTGACATTGCCCTCTTCATTTTGCATGTCTGGCTTCTAGTCTAGTTCCTTCCAGTATAAATGTCACCTCATATGAGAAGCCTTCCCTGAACATCTTATCTAAGCAAGAACTTAATTTGAAGTAAATGCTATATATATTCACTTAAAATTCTTTTATGAATTGATTGCTTATATAATGTCTGGAATGGAAGCTTCTGGAATCTTCTATTTATTCACCTAATCTTCCCAGCACTTAGCACAGTGCCTGGCACATGGCATGCATTCACAAACATTTTTGAATGGAGAAATGATAAGAAAGGGTTCCAAAGATTGCTTATCATTTGGTGGTTGCTGAATGAACCCAGGTGAGGAGAGAGGACAGAAGGCAGACCCCAGGGAACAAATTGGTGACATCTCAGATTATGAGGGCATTTTGAATTGTGGAGGAGATATTTGCCAATGACAGATGCAAATAGCAAATAACAACTGTACCATTTTGTCATTCCATTCACATGTGTTCCAGAATGTTTGGGGTAGGGGAAATGACAAGTGTCTTGAGAAGCATGGCAGGATCTGGCTGTCATCAACCTCATTAACGAGGCCTCTTAAGCAATTCGAAGCAAAATAACTTCCACGCCAACACCAAGCTTCAAAGAGCAGTTGGAAGGAGGGAGTGGGGGAAGAGCAGAATCAGTAACTAGGTTGCTCAGAGAAGTCTCCTGTGATTGTGGGGTGGGGGGGGGAGTAGTAATTACATTTTGCTGAGACTCAGAATTGAGGAACTTGGTCTCGCCTTCATCTTCTCTATTTCAGATGGAGAGAGATGAAATAAAAGTCGATGTGGATGTAACAGAAGGTAATTTAAGACCTTCCCTGGGATGAGTAAAGCAGTTCTCTCTCCAGAGAGTGGAGAGGTAGGTAGAGAAACTGCCTCTGAGCACTGAATCTGCAGAGATGGATATAATCCCCTGTAAAAGCAGGAGTAAGAGAAAAGCTACAGGAAACTTGTCTGGTGTCTGTGAACTGGCCCAGAGCCTGGGGCTTGCTGACACTTGGAAGAGAATGAGGACAGTGAGGACGAGTTTCCCAGGTCTTTGACACAGAGAGAGGGCAGGAGGTAGAGCCTGGATAGAGGTGAGTGGTCAAGCAGCGCTGGGGAAGGTGGCTCTGGAAGCAGGTAGATGGAGTCCACAACTGGCTCTTTTTCTTCCTCCCCATAAGTTTGTGCAAATTACCTGATCCCTCTAGGCCCCAGCTCGTGTCTCTTTGAAAGGGGCATCATAATAATGGGGAGAAGGCAATGAGGGATGGCAGGGGCTCAGCCTAGCATGGAGGCCAGAGGAGCACTTGGCAAATGTGAGACCATGATCTCTGCTATTACAGCTAGTCATGGTCATGGTAGCGAGGGAGACACTGGACCGCAAGTGTGGACTGGCTCACTCAGCTTCCTTCCCAAGGACCTGAGGCTGGATAACTACAAACTACATTCTCCAAACTCCCTCCCAATGAGCATTCTAGAAGCAAATTAAGTATAGCCCATTAGATGTACTTACATCAGTCTTAGAAGGTGGAGAGCATTTTCTTGTTTCTTTCAACTGCTGTCATTGGCAAGCAAGGCAGTGCTGCCATGAGGGTTTTTTGGCCTTTTAGGGTCTGTCATCTGGGTGTCCAGAAGCAGTGTGGCTTCCTGACACAAGAACAGTCTCAAGAATGGCTTCTTGGCATCGTAGCCCCCACAGTGGTCTTAGAGGTGGTAGCTCTCTTGGTGGGTCAGTTCTGCAGTATTCTGGGAGTCAGTTCTAGAAGCCCAGTCTAGAGTCCACATCTCTAGACTACCTAATGATTTTGTAAACATCTTATTCCCTATTCTGAGTCCCCTTATAGCTAAAATGTCTAGAGTCATGTCTGCTTCCTGCATCCAATCCTAACTGCTACTCTAGGCATTTGCATTTCTTTTCTTCAAAATGTCACATATGTACCAAAATTTTTGCAAGTGAAAAACAAGTTTAAAGCATCATTCACTTCACCAAAAATAAATAATTACTTTTCCTGCGTTATTCACACCTACAGAAAGACTGACAAAATGCCCCATCCCCTATGACAGCTGCTCAAGCTACAATTTTAATGCTGGGAAGGGAATATCAGAGTCAGAGTTGTCAGAATATAGTCAACTTCACAATCCCAAACCAAGAAAGTGAAGCCCAATCAATACTCATTTTCTTATGGAATGTTGAAAATGAAGATGAGAGAAAATAATTTGTCTGTATTGCCCAAGAAAGATGGAGCACTGATGACTCAATATGAGTCTTCCCATTTGCTGGACAGATTCAACATTTTCATCAAGAATGATTCATCAGGCCTCCCTGGTGACTGTATGACTTAAAAATAGCCACTCCCTTTGCAATGGGCTCAAGTTGTTTTTGGAAGGAACAGGAAATAACCACAGTCTGCAACCTTCTCATCTTCATTTCCCTATTGATTAAAAATCAGGCTGACCATTTGACTTCTATGCTAGTGGGGTTATCACTTCTCTATCTCCCCCAAACACTAATAAGTTAGCATTCTAGACTTATTTCGAGCCTTGTGAGTCTGAAATCATCTTATCAATACTTCGGTTCTACAGAGCTTGACAACCATTTCTACAGAGAACTGAGAACTATTTGTGAACTTACAGACCTGACTCGGAATCTGAGCTTGACTCTATGACAGTCCATCAACTCTGAGACTGTCTTCTGTCCTCAAAGCCTGACTTGCATTCCCAAGAAAATGAACATACCCTCTTTGGTGAATTCTTATTATCTGCATGTGGCTTATTCAAAACCATGTATTTTCATTCAATTAGGAGACTAATTGAAAAGACCAAGCTCTTGGATTTAAGAGATAGAGGTTCAGATCCTTACCCTACAGCTTCATGGCTCTGTGCTCTTGGACAAATTATTTTACTTCTCTGTTTCACTTTCCTAATCTGTAAAAAGGAGCCAATATGAATACCTCCTTTGTATGAGATGACAGATCTACAAAGTAACTATGCTCAAAAATAGTAGCACTCAATAAATTGTAGCAATTGATACTATTTGCTGAATGTTGCAGGAATACAAACATGGGCAAGCCACAAGCAAAAACCCTATAGAAATATCTCATCTAGTAGAGGAGGATGCCATCTGTATATAGGTAACTATAATTATCTGAATGAGATGTGCTATATGGTTGAAGACCCCATTCAGTTTAGACATCAGGCTTAAGTGGGAGGTAGCATTTGAAAGTGGATTAAGGCTCTGTCCAAAAATAGAAAGAGTGCTCCATGAGAAGGGAAGAGGGAGAGCAATAGCGTAGAGATAAAATATAAGCCTGGTAGGCCTTTCTGGGGAAGGCCCTCAAGGCCAATTAGAACTTGAATAGTTGGATTGCAAAAGCACCCACAAGTGCCTCTGTGTCCCAGCCTCCACACCCTTAGGTAACTGTCATACTGATGCTGAAATTGGTCATGCAATTTTCTTTGGCCAGTAGGGTGGATGGTAGCAAATGGGATTCAGGTAGAGGCATGAAAAGGGCTCGCACATTTGGACTTACCCTGATGCCGCATGTGGAATCTTTCTGCCACCATGTGAACAAGCCTGTTCTATCTTGTTGGATGATGAGGACAAACACATGGTCTAGTTCCTCTGCATTGTGCTAGTCCACAGTCAGCACCACCCAGGGAACAGCAACCTAGTACCCTGCAGCTGGCCCTAGAGGCAAGCCTCAGCCCAGTGAAGACCAGCAAAAGAATCCTCAGGCCCAACCCAAATTAAAACCCACAAGACTGTGAACGAAATAAATGGTTGTTGTTTTAAGCCACTGCATTTTGGGGTGGTTTGTTAACATGGCAAAATCTTGCTGATAATGTGGAACCATGAGAAGTAGGGGCAGGTGAGAGATAGGTTATGCTATCCAGATGGAAGTACACTTGGGAAACTGGAGGTCCATCATAAATACTAGATTAGGCAGAATAATTACTAATGTAAATAGACTTCAAAATAAGTAAGTTGGTAAGTGTTTATTGAGTGTGGAAGGTAGCAGTTCATAATATCCTACACCCTTGCTGCCGGAGGGTTGTCTATGGGCCAGAGGCATCAGCATTAGTGGAGCTTACTGGAAATACGGAATTTGGGCACCACCCCAGACCTGTTGAATCAGAATATGAATTACAGCAACATCTCCAGTTGATCCTTTGGCACTATTAAATTTTGAGACGCAACTATCCTATCCAAAAAATGCAAATTGAATCCATGTTGAGCACTCACCTAATCTTTCCTATTCTAGTCAGATTGTTTTACTTCTTTAGATATTTCAGTATACTGTCTTCACCACCTGCTTCCCACCATAGTTTTAGTAAAACATGAAGAAAGACAAACAAAAAAACCACCTTTATTATTATTAAGTTGTATTATCAAGAAACGTGTGTGCGTGTGCGTGCATGTGTGTGTGTGTGTGTGTGTGTGTGTGTTTCTTGGGAACTTTTAATATGGCCCAATAAATTAAACTGCTTTCTCCATCCAGGTTTTAAACCAATTAAGAAATAAGGCAAATGATAAGGCAGATAGAAGCCAAAATATCATTTTATTTCTTATAAGGTCTACGTCAGAGACATCACCAAATGGGCTTCCTATTCAGCATCCAGAATCAGCTGGATTTATTCACAACCAGTGCCAGCCCAGGGCAGTCTTCCCAAAGAGAAGGGAGAAGAAAGGCCTGGTTGAGAGGAGGGAGAGGAGTATGGGAGGGACTGGAGAAAACCAGGAGACTCACCCCTACCTAAAAGGAAACACTGGGGCTGGTGATGTGTATGTGTGTTGGTGGTGAGAGAGATGTGTTCTGTAAAATGTGGTCAGTGCACCAGCTTAAAATCCCAATTCTTTAGAAGTCATCTTTAATGATGACTGATTGATGGTATGATCTTCTATTAAGATGAAATAACAAAGATTGTAATTTGCATTTTTTTAATGAGGTCAGAGTTTAGTTGGATGGTAATAACAAAGTTTATGAACAAGAATAATCCTGAAACTGAGATAAAACTAGACCAGTGTTGATGTGGGAGAAGCAGGGCTTTCTTTATGAAGATTGATATATGGCTCTGAGTGGAAAGAACATTCAAACACTACCATGTTACCCCATGACCTTAAGTCGTCCCAAGACACTAAACTATCACTACTAATAATGGTCATGATAACAGTGGTGAAAGCTTGGGAGCACTTACTGTGTGCCAAGTACTGAACAGCAAGAACAATATTTTAGTTAAGCACCACAGGAAGCCAGGAAGGGCAGTATTTTCATCATCACTATTCTCATTTTATGGATGAAATCAAGATGTAGAAAGGTCAGTAACTCATCTAAGGTCACAAACTGATAAAGGTTAGATCAAATATTCAAGCCCAGGTCACCAGTTCACTTCTGTGACCTTGTCCGTTTTCTCCTTGCCTTACAGTCACCTATATTAATTCCCCTTCCTAAAAAAAAACTACTTTTTATAATTATTATTTCAAGTATGACCCATTTTTGTTATATTTCAAAAAACTTAGAAAATACAGATTAAAATAGAGATGAAAACAAGAATCAGCTGTAATTTCCTACAGAGGGATAACTATTTGTTAAAATTGTGGAGTATATTCATCCAGTCCCTCTTCTGTGTACTTACTGGTTTTGTTGTGGTGGTGGTTTTCCAAAAAAGGGAACATGTCATATAAATGTTTTGTTCCCTGCTTTTGACCGTTAACAGTGCATTATAAACGTTTTCAATGTACTACTTCTAAACCCTGTATTCTTCTAAAATACGATTTTCAACATCACATTTTCTTTTCTGTTGTGTGAATCCATTATAATGTATTTAACCAGTCTTCTATTATGGCTTATTTAGGTTGTTAACACATTTTCACTCATAAACAATTCTATAGTGAAAATCTGTAGCCTTATCTAGGTACTCATTCTTATTTCAGATACTAGGTTTTGCCTACTCCAAAGCCATTCCCTCTCCCCTCTTTTTCCCTTAAGTAAACCTCCCTTTTTGGAAGTTAAAGAGAGAGAACCTTTCTCTAAACAACTTTACTTGCTGTTGCAGTCGGGTGTGGCCACATGACTGAGTTCTAGCCCATGGAACATAAGGGAGCATGAGATGCGCCATTTCCTAGTCCAAGCCAGAAGAAGCAGCTGTGTCTTCCACTCCCTCTGTCCCCAGCTACTAGAGAGTTGGAATTGCAACTACATCATGGCGCTAGAGGGTGACTGTATTAGGCAGGGTTCTCCAAGAGAAAAGAATAAGAGATAGACAGAAAAAGAGATTTACCGTAAGGAATTGGCTCACATGATTATGGTGACTGAGAAGTCAAGGTCTGCTGTTGGCAAGCTAAGAGACCTGGCAAGCCAGTGGTGCAGCACCAGCCCAAGTCCAAAGACCTACGGACCAGGGAGCTGATGTGTGGCTACCATCCAAGTCCAAGGCCAAAGACAGGAGAAGACCCATGTTCCAGCTCAAAGACAGTCGGGCAGAAAGAATTCTTTCTTTCTCAGCCTTTTATTTTATTCAGGCCTGCGACAGGTTGGATAAGGCCTCCCCAGTTGGGGAGGGCAATCTGCTTCACCCAGTCTACTCATTCAAATGTTAAACTCACCCACAAAAACCCTCACAGACACATTGAGAAATAATGTCTTAGCAAATATCTGGGCACTGGTCCAGGTGACAAGTAAAATTAACCATCAGAGTGGCAGAGTGACAAGATGAAAAGAGTCTGGGTGACTTTGATTGCCAGACAGAACATCTTCCTGGCACCCTCCTGTGGATAAAAAGTAAACTGTTACATTGGAGCCATTATGCAGATATGTTTGCTATGACATGGAATAGCTGTTGCTGAAAAATGCACATTCAGCAAAATTGTTCGTTCAAAATAATGCTTTTAGGAATATTAGAATTATAGTCAGACCACTAAGCACTTATGTGACTTTGTAACCAGGGCACTAACAAAAACAGTCATTGGAACCTTGAGAGACAACCTGGACAGTCCAGGCAGGAAGTTCAGTGTGGTTAGGGGTTGCCTCAAGGCTATTAAAATGCAATTAAAAAGTAATTGTGGAAAATCATAGAGGTGAAACTGGTGAAATCTGAATAAACTCTGTGGATTGTGCCAATTACCAACCTCATTTTCCTGGCTTTGATATTTTGCTATAGTTGTACAAGATTTTATCTTTGGAGAGACTGAGGACTGGGTATATGGAATCTCCCCGTATATTTGTTTTTGTGCATTTTCCTACAAATATACAATGTCAAAAGCAAAAGTTTAAAAAATATATATGCAGAAATGCTGTCTGCGCTTATAGAAACAATATAGATGGAAATGGAGTTCTGAGCCAGTGGGAGGGCATCCAGGCAGCCAGAGGGAATAGAATAGGGTAACTTGCCCCAAACAGGGCCAGGGGTATACCTGTCTTGGAAGGTGCTACACTTTTAATTTTCTTAGCAAATGCCCACAAGAGCTCTTGCCTGTGTATCAGCCAAGAGGGTTTTTTTTTTTTCCTTCCTGTGGACATTGTAATTCTACTCCCACTATTCAAGCTCCTCTTCCTTCAGAGCATGTTAATGTTTTGAACTTAACTTGTTTGCTGTCTAGCCATCTAGAAAGGTTTACTTGATTGCACGTGGTGTGTTTTCAAAATATAAGCCATAGTATATTTAAAGGACAGAGGGTTTTCTGGGAAGATTTGAATCATACGAACAGACTTGCCCTTGGTGATGTGCAGGTGTATTTCCAGGAATAGGTTTCTGCAGATTGTTGACGTCCCTTGTGTAAAGAAATACAGGAGCCTCAACCAAAATAGAGTTGGTGATTGCAAAAGTCCTCAACTCATAGATCTTAACCTTCGGTGCATCACCGGGGCATTTGTTTAAAACACAGGTTATCTGATCTCCCATTCAGAATTTCAGAAGGCCTTGGTCTGGGGATGAGGTCCAGCAAAATGTAGTGTAACTAGCACCCCAGGCCATGTGGCTGCTGCCTGCCTGTCTAAGAATCACTGTCTGAAAAACACAGGCTTAAATCCTCCATTTCCATCTATATTGTTTCTATAAGCACAGACAGCATTTCTGCATATATATTTTTTAAACTTTTGCTTGCCTACTAGCTTTTAAGTATTTAGTTGAGTTCCGCTGAAATAGTGCAATTTGGCTGAACAGTGAGCTGTGGAAGAGACGAATAGAGGCGATGCTTCAAAGACACGCTGAGCAAACTGAAAAGCAAGTTAAAGCACCGTGACATTGTTTCCAGAAGCCCAGGATTGACAGCAACTGACAGTCATGCTGGTACCAGTGTCCCCTCTGAATACAAAGAACATGGGGTATTTTGACTTATTTCAGCAGGGATAAATGTTCAGGAGGAAAATATTCCCCTAACTAGTTCCCTTCTCTGAAGCATCAGTGTGGAATAATAATGCCTTATATTCCCAATCACTAGCTTATTTGAGCCATCACAAGAGAGATCTTTTAAGTCATCTGCCCTTAGGCAAATGGTACATTTCTTGAAATTCCTTGAATGTTGAAAAACGTACTTTTGAAAAACACATTCCAAGTTCCTTATAGCTTAGAAACATTTCCTTCTCAGGGTTAGGACATGTCCGGCTGAAATAAAAGTGAATGCAAAGGGAGGCAGAAAGTTGCTTAGCAGATGGTTAAGACATCCGGGAAAATTCTATCCCCAAGCGACACTGAGTTGCATTTGAATTTATAAAAATTATGAGACATAGGTTTTCCCAAACAGTATCCCAGACATTTACTGAAGAACACCCTCTTTATTACATTCTTGGATACTCTGAGGTCTGGTGCATTTTTAAAATTTGGGTCTCGAATATTCTTGGCTCTTCAAAGACAAAGGCCACCATTTGTTATGTTTATTCTGCATTTAGTACATGATCCAATGTACAAAAGATATTTGATAATTTTGAAAGAATGAAAGATCTCTCCTAGAATGCAATAACCAAGGGGAATCTGGGATGGGTGGTGAGGCCACCTCCAGGCCCCTTCCTTCTTTCTGCTAATAATTTGCCCAGGTACACAGAGTTAACTGAGCTAAATGTGATGGTGGCGGGACTTCTGTAGGCCGGACGGAACAACGCAGAGAAAGAACCAACAAGTACTCCTCCTAAAGCTGGACATCTTCAACAAAAAAGACCAAGTCCCTAGTCTGACTGCTCCCATTAGGCATTCGAATCACATACAATTTAAGTTTAATAGTAACAAACCAGTGTATTCTGTACCAGACCCTTTACTTTAATTGCCCCCATTTAATTCACACAACAATACTATGAAATAGAAATTATTATCTGTAAGGGACTGTGTTTGTGCCCACTCATCATTGCATCCCCAGCCACTACTAGGTATCTGAAAGCCCAAATAATAGTTCTTCAATGAAGGAAGCATCGATGGAGTGAAACTCCACCTTTGCGGGTAAAGGAAGTTCAGCTCAGGGAGGGAAAGACACTTGCCCCAAGGGCACAGCCAGTCAGAGGCAAAGCAGCAGTCTGAACCCAGGTGGGCCTTCTGTAGAAGCCCACTGGCCTCATTCCCTCACTTTTTCCCTGAAGAGAAGAGGCGGATTTGTTTAATAACAAGGGGACTCGAATGATAAACTGATATTCTAGTGCCTGTTGACCAGATTATTCATATCTTCTGTATAAGACTTGTTTCTTCAAACATGCCAAGGTCATGACTTGGAAGACACGCTGAGTCCCCCAGAAATGACAGACAACCTGTACACACGCAGCAGCAGTTCCAAGCATAGAGACATGACTAAGCTTGCCCTGGTAGAAGGAACAAGATCAAGAGAGATACCCTAATGAAGGAAATGGCGCAGACTTGGCTTAAGATGGAAGCACAGTAAGAGCTAACAGAGTCAAACTCATCATGGGTGCTCTGCAGGGAACCACGAGATTTCATAGAAACCCCCCGAATAATGGAAATTTCGTTTCCTACCTACTTTCTACTCTAATAGTTAAGGCATATTTACAAAAATTGGTCAAATACTCAATCAGAAAGACAACCTCAATAAATTCTGAAATATATATAGGCTCAGGTGATGATCTCAGGGTTGTGAGGCTCCATGCTCAGTGGGGAGTCTGCTTGGGATACTCTCTCACCCTCCCCCCTCCCTGTGCCCATCCCTCTTTTCTCTCTCTCTCGTGCACTCTCTCAAGTGAATAAATAAATTTTAAATATTAAAGAAGCTAGAAAGAGAACAAAATAAAGAAGGTAATTAATAAGGATAAAAGCTAAAATTCATAAATAGAAAACCAGGGCGCCTGGGTGGCTCAGTGAGTTAAAGCCGCTGCCTTCGGCTCAGGTCATGATCCCAGGGTCCTGGGATCGAGGCCCACATCTGGCTCTCTGCTCGTCAGGGAGCCTGCTTCCTCCTCTCTCTGTCTGCCTACTTGTGATCTGATCTCNAAGAAGCTAGAAAGAGAACAAAATAAAGTAGAAGGTAATTAATAAGGATAAAAGCTAAAATTCATAAATAGAAAACCAAAGACAATAGACATGAAATACTCTTAACTTATTTTTGAAAGAACGTTGAATATTAATAAACAAGTTAGCTGGATAATTAATTATTAGCAAATCAAACCCAGTAGTCTATTGAAAGGATTGTATACCATTTCCATATGGATTTTATTTCAGCATTGCTAGGATGGTTCAACATTATGAAATACACCAGTAAAATTTATTACATCAAGTTAAAGAAGAAAACTGTAATTAAATGAATAGATAGCAGAACTGACCAAAGAAGCCTAATTGCATTCAACACTGCTCTGGTTTTAAAGCTTATTTATCATCCCTACATCTGTTCTGCACTGGGATGACAACTCTCCTAGTAAAAATAAAAGAAAGTCCCTGACTGCAACCTCCCAGACCTCTTCCCTCCCCACCAGGAATATTCCTTATAGAATAGTAAGTGCATATTTGCATTAACTAAAATACTCTCTCCTCTACTTTCTTCTTGGGTCTACAGTGAAGGGTTCCCCCAGGAAGGCATGTTATCATATAGGCCCTCTGCCTTGTGTGCAAAAACTCTAGAAGTCTGCAAGTGGGAAGAATACCCAGCTCAGTAAATGGCACCACCATCGATCTATGTGCTCAGGTCAAGAAACCAATGAGCCACCTTGATTCTGTCCCCATCCCTAGCCCCTCATTGAATGCATCAGTGTCAGTCACCTCAGAGGCTGTAACAATATACTGCAGACTGGGTGGCTTAAAGAACCGAAATCTATTTCCCACAGTCCAGGAGATGGAAATCCAAGATTCGGTGCCAGGATGGTCAGTTGGGGTGAGGACCCTCTTCCTGGCTTAGAGAAAGATGGCTCCCTTCTTGCTGTGTCTTCGAATGGTAGTGAGAAGTTCTTCCTCTTCTTGTAAGGGCTCTGATCCACCATGGGGGCTCTAACCTCATGACCTCATCTGATCCAAATACCTCCCAAAGGCCTTCCGTCCTAATTCCATCATGGTGGAGGGGAGAGATGGCTAAGGCTTCGACATACAGATGGGGGTGGGGGACACAAATACTCAGTTTTTAACAATCAGCAGGTCCTGAGGCTCCAACTTGAAAATACACTCCCAGATACAGCTACTTAACCCATCCACACTGACCAAGTACCATGGTCATGTCCCTCTCCTAGACTATTATAATGCCTCTTCACTGGTCTCATGCTTCTTTTCGTCCCCCCACTGCAGTCAGGGTGATCTCTTGAAACCTATGTCAGATTTTGTTGCTTCGCAGCTCACAACTCTGAATGCTTCCCACTGGGCTCAAAATAAAAGTCACCCATCTGGGCCTCTGATCTCACCCCTCACAACCTGCCTTGCATTCTGTCTTTCCTACGATTCCTTAAAAAACCCAGTGCTCCTTCCCACCTCGGGCCTTTTTGCTTTAGCTGACTGCAGGGAATGCTCTTCTTCTGAATCCTTGCATTACTGACGTCCCTTGGGTTTCTGCTCCATGTCACTGCCCCTCTCATCTCAAAACTCTAAACTTTCACCTTGATTTGTTTTTCTTCAAGTATATAACTCTGCCTAACATATTAACTTGTTATCTGGTTTTGTCTGCCTCCCACACTAGAAAGTTCTCCAGGAAGGCAGATACTTTTCTCATTCACTGCTCTATTTCTAATGCCTAGAAGGAATTTGGCTCATCATCGGTGCTCAATAAATAATTGTTGGATGAGTAAGTGGAGATTTCTTCATTGTCATTGCCATAGATTTCCAAGCCCTAAAGTTGGAGGTCTCTGATTTTTAGGCTTGAGTGGTACTGGTTAGGGTCCCCAGGAAGCCGACTCTGAGATGGAAATTAACAGGCAGGAAGTTTATCTGCATCTGGGGAAGGAAGAGAAGAAGGCAGGATTGGGTAGTGGGGGAAGTCGAGTTTTGACAGTCTTCGTAGGAGCCACCCCCACCCCAGCAAATCTACAGGGAATTCTGAAGATAGCTTGATCTTTGAGGCTGTCTCAACTTGTTCCAAGTTGTTCTATACTGATACAGTCCATTTGGACAGCTGAGGGCTCAGTGCCGGCGGCACTCCCAACAGCTGAGGAATTAGTCCCTCACTTCTGAATGGCACAGCAAACCATCTTCCACAAATAGGAAAATGTGGTTCAACCATGGTAATGCCAAGGAAGTTTATGGTTCTTTACCTAAAGACCTCATAATGTGGCAACTATTAGCAACATTACCACTCTCCAGGGACTGGTTCTTGGTCTGCCAAATCCAAAACTGATATGAACTCTGACAGTGTCAGCACATAAAACATGGGCTAGTCTTAGTAGTACACTCCCATTAATTAAGGTTCAGAGATAGCAATACATACAACTGGACGCCAGTTTATTTTACAACGAGTGATGTAACTTTCATTAAAATTATAGGCATCAGCAAGAGTTGCCCATTCTTTCCAGAGCCACCTGCATACAGCTTCTCAGTCTGTATACTGGCTGTATACTGCAGAACCCTAGGGACTGCCATTCACAGGGATAGTAATGTCCCTCGCAGACACAGCTGTGCAGTATACCAGCCCTGAATAACCACTAGATGGATTGTTGAACATGGAATCAGGATGAAGAAAGTCAGGTGGGAGAGTGGGCATCAGATAACATGGCTGGAGACATTCTTCCCCACTGCAAAGATTGTCTTGCCAATAGAACCATAATACTATAGGAAGTCTGTTGCCCAAGGTTCCATCCTATGTGTAGCTTTGGAAAGGGAACTCCCTTTCATCATGTTTATAACCAAGAGAAAAGGGTGCACTTCACAAGCAAGTTCATTGCCTCTCTGCATATGATTCAGCTTAAGTAACCAAATATTAACTGAATAAAATAAGCTGAAGCGTATTTTTCAATATTGTTCCAATAAGGCTTAAAAAGCATTTTTGTGTTTTTCAAAAAGAAATAAGAAATATATGCTAATATATACTATTTTCCTTATGGTCCTTGGTGTGTAAGACTGTGCTAATTTAGGTAATTAGGAGACAAAAAGTTTGCATTTAGTTTGATAAAGGAAAACTCGTGTTTAGTAATCAAACAGACATCTGTTCAAGCCCCATCTACTCACTTAGCAGTTTTGTGATCCAGGTCCGGGTCCTCTAAGCCTCGGTTTGGTCACCTATAAAATGTCAATAATAATAATAGTCAATTCATAGCATAGCCAGGAGAATGAAATAAAATGACATGAAACAACACAGCATCTAACCCGTGATGTATGTTCCAAATGTTAAATATTATTGATTGAGTGGAATCAGGGGTTGACCAACTTTTTCTATAAAGAGCCAGATAGTAAATATTTTTGGCTTTGAGGGTCATACCTCTGTCCCAACTATCCAACTCCATAGTGTAGTGCGGAAGTAACAACAAATACTGTATTAGTGAATGGGCATAGCTCTGATCCAATAAAACTTTGTTTACAAAGTCAGGCAATGGACTAGATTTGGTCTGTGACATAGCTGGCCATCTCCTGGACTAGATGGATGCACGGATTGATTTCATGGCACCATAGTACTATAAATGTAGTACTTTTCCACTCTTTTTATTATAAACTCTAGGGTTTAGATGCTCAAGGATTCCAAGGGAGTTCATCTGCCTCTCCTTGCTTTTTAATGAACATGAAATAACATCAACTTGAAGGGGAAAACGTGGGCCCTCTTCAAGCTCACAGCTCAAAACCCATAAGAAGACTAAATTTGACAAGTGTCTTTCCTGGACTCAACATATCCAAGGTGTTTGAAGAGCCATTTTACGTTTTCAAATGTGCTAACAGGTACCACATAATTAGGTGTATTATCTGTGCAAACACACGTTGCTCTGCATTCAATGTTAGATCCAAGTTCTGCCAGTTGTGAGTTTTAGCAGCCAGTAGGTGGCATTCCCATCTGATATTAATACGGAATGCTCAAAAACAAAAACAAAAACAAAAAAACGCTCACTCAGTTGCAGCTCCTTCCAACTTCAGGAACTAAGACCCCCCCAACACACAAGCATTTCAAAATAATTATTTATAATTAAGGTAAAATAATCATGTTCCCTAGAATTTCATTCGAATAGCTTTTATAAGTGATTTTAAAATTACTCCTTACAGTCTGTAGTAGATTGAATTATGCCTTCTCCAAAAAAAAAAAAAAAAAAAAGATATGTCTGTGCCCTAATCTCTAGAATTTGTGAATGTGACCTTACTTGGAAAAAGAGTCTTTGCAGGTTTAATCACATTAAGTATAACAAGACAAGATCATCATGGATGACTTGGGTAATTACCTAAATCCAATGATAAGTGTCCTTCGAAGACACAGAAAAAGAGAAACACGGGGAGGAGAGGAGAAGGCTGTGTGAGATGGAGGCATGAATCCACGGGGGCAGCCACAGGTCACAGAATACTAGGAGCCACCAGAGGCTGGAGGAGGCAAGGAAGGATTCTCCCCTCGAGCCTTCGGGGGGAGTGCCACTTGCCAACACAGGGTTTTGGACTTCTGGATTCCAGAACCATGAGAGAAGAAATATCTGTTGTTTCAAGCCACCAGGTTTGTAGTAATTTTTTAGGGTAGGTATTAGGAACTAATATATAGTCCCACTAAATAAAACCGAGTCAAAAGCAAGGCCGACTGTTTAATAAAATCATGAAGTTTCAAACTCAACTACTTAACCGGAATGTTCAACCTACTGAACATTCTATGATCTTCTATGCAGATATCCCTGTGAACATGAACGTTCATATCATTTGTAAGACAGAATTATATTGGAGACTTGTGTTTCAATTTCCCCAAAGATAACAAACCTGTCTCCTCTAAGATCTTAGCACTCCCACACATCATCCAGGAGCCATGAGACATTCAATTGCCCACAACTTTTCCAAGTGCAGCATTAGAAGCAAAGCAGTTGAGCAGAGAAAGACAATTATCATATGGTTTCACTTATTTGTGGAACATAAGGAATAGCTTGGAGGACATTAGGAGAAGGAAGGGGAAAATGGGGGAGGGGGGCTCAGAGAGGGAGATGAACCATGAGAGACTATGGACTCCAGGAAACAATCTAATGGTTTCAGAGGGGAGGGGGTGGGGAGATGTGTGAGCCTGGTGATGGGAATTAACAAGGGCACGTATTGCATGGAGCACTGGGTGCTATAAGCAAACAATGAATCATGGAACACTACATCAAAAACTAATGACATACTGCATGGTGACTAACATAATAAAAATAATAAAGTGTCATTTGCAAAGAAAAATAAAGAAAAGAAGCAGGGACCACATGCAGATAAAAATGCATTAAGGCAGCTCTGAATTAGCTATTCTAGTCTTACCTATTATGACCTTGTTTCCGCCCCCCTTCAAATACTTTAAGCAAGTATTTATTGTGCCTCTGGCAGGGTGCTGAGCAGTCAGAGACCAATCAGATACAGTTCTTGTGGTTTAGTTGAGAAAAATCAAAGTCTACTGAGAGAGCCTTAAGGAGCCAGATTATGGAGCATGTGATGAGTGAGAAAGTGCTGGAGCACAAAGAGGGGCACCCCTCACCCAAGGGGTATGAGGACGAGGACATGGAACGCGGGCTGAATCTTGAGAGCTCGGTTAGCCGGACTGCAGGCTGAGACACGGAGTATGTAAGGGAGCAAGAGGAAAAGCATAGAATTCTGGAGAAAATGCCAGAGGGTCTGTGTGTCAGGACAGGACTGACGAACTGCATCCCCTTAAGGCCAGGTGTGCAAACAGAGCCGGAGTGGTGAATGGCCTGGGGGAGGGTTTCGAATTTTATCCTCAAAACAATTGAAGGCCTTTAAAGGGTTCTGCCCTGGGTTTGCACCTTTTACTTACTGGGTGTTATGATCAGATTGCTTTTCCCAAACGTTCATCTGCTGGCGTGAGGATGCTGAGTCACATGGGGGCAGGTGTAGCCCAGGAAACCAGGTGAAGAGGCCACGGCTGCCATTTGTCCAGACTTTCAGAAAACCTAGCAACAGCAGTAGGGGCAGAGAAAAGAAGACGGTCCGGTGAGGGTTTGGAGGGGCTGGGTCTTAGGACTAGATACATGGGGGGTGGGGGGGGTGGGTAAGAGTAGAATTGAGAGTCACTCTGGAGTTTTTGAACTCCTGAGAGATTAAGCACTGTCTTTTTATTCATCTCTGTGCCGGTCCAGCCACTACAAAATAAGTCTTCGATGTGTTTGTGCTTGAGTGGGATTTCCTAGGTTTCTATTGGAAACTAAGGTTCCAGGTACTTTCCATCGTGCTCCTGGAATACCCTTCACTTTCAAGTATATAAAGCTGTTATGAGAAATAATTTATAGCTCTCAGAAGGGCCTCCTGTTTTTGTTCGTCTGCCCATTTAGCGGCTTCTTCCTGGATTAATGGCCTGGTGCATGAATCACAGAGACTGCCTGTGCAGAATTAAGTGCTAACAGGAGGGTTTGGGAGAACCTGCTCTGATGCTGCCCAGGTGAAGGCCAGACCCGGCTGGAGGCCCCCACTCCACCCAACCTCCCCAGATCCGGGTCTCTCACAGGCGTCCGTAGCACACATATCTTACCCATTCTATAGAAGGGCCCCCTATTCTTGTCCCTCTGGCTACAGATCCCTAGAGAAATTCCCACGGCACTGCCAATGGAAGCCTTTTTAAATCATCTGTGATGAGTGACCAAGCCAGCAAAGCATGGTAGCTCTGAAGTGCTGGACACAACTGGATGGCAGACTGGCTTCCCAAAGCCAAGATGCCTCCAGTGAGCTTTGATATACAGGGTTTGACAGCAAGGAGAGAAATAAATAGAAAAGGTAAGATGAAAAGCTATGCGGAAGAGCAGAGGTCACAACAGCAGAGTCATTCAAGAGGGAAAGGTGACTTGGTGCCAGGCTGGGCAGAGAGAGCCTTGTGGAGACACCTTGGATTAGGTCTCTAAAGACAGGATTTAACCCACATTCTTGGGGGGAGTGCTATTGGCAATTTGGGCTGGATAATAATGCTCACCACCTCCAGCTTCTGCCTCCCAAGTACCAGTAGGTCCAAAATGCTTCCTGACACACGCATGTTTTCAAGTACCCTTTGGAGGACTGGACTTCCCTGGGTGTGAACCACTGATGGGTAGTGAAGGGATGTGAGAGACTGAAATGAAGGAGATACAGGGGCGCCTGCATGGCTCAGTGGGTTAAGCAACTGCCTTTGGCTCGGGTCATGATCTGGGGGTCCTGGGATTGAGCCTCACAATGGGCTCCCTGCTCAGCAGGGAGTCTGCTTCTCCCTCTCCCTCTGTGCACTCTCTCTGATAAATAAATAAATAAATCTTTTCACAAAATGAAATGAAGGAGACTCCAGTGTGAAGGAGGGACCCCTGAGACTTATTCTGGTACAGCTGATAGAGCATGGTGCTGTAGTAGAGGATGTGATAGGAAAACAGCATTTAAAATGGGCTAAAAATGAGGTTTCTCATTAAATACTATTCACAGCATATTCAAGTGGCCCCAAAAGATCATGTTAAACACTAATGTCAGGTCCAATTAAGAAGGCAAAGGCATGTAGTAGATGGAAGTGAGCTCTGAACTCAAACCTAATTGAATCCCAGCCTCACCACTTAGTAGCTATTTCCTTGGCAAGTTACTCATGTTAACACACTCTGCTTTATCATCTTCAAAATGAAGATCATGCTTTCTCAAAGGGTTGGCATAACGTCTTCATGCCAGAGGTCATCAAGGGGAGATGACCTGGTTGACCCAGACATGTGTGGACGTTGGAAGCTCCTCACTCCTCCCCCTGTGCTTGGAATGTACATTCCACCCACTGTTCCCACAGTGGGAGCCACTTCAAGAATGTAGCCTTGAGAGAGTAAGGTGTTGTTGAGACCATCTGGACTCTACATATGACTGAACCCCACTAAGGTGTCTATATAAACTCCTAAGATTCTGATAAGCAGGTGCAGAGATCTATTCATCTTACTGCTGGCCAAGACTAGTTTTGTCTGTTCAGTTCCTTCTTTTATTAAAACTGCCACCTACCAATCTGGAGTGGCATGCCTCATTCTTCAGTCTCGGCTTGCCCTTTGCAAATGGAGGCCAGTTTTGAATTTCACCCAAGGAGCCCTTGAGGCCACAAACCAACAACCAAGTGATCTGATACTAAATCTGATACCAAATCTGCTTGTCCTGATACCAGTGTATCAAACATTTTTTTGTAAACAAGTCCTCTAAATATTGGTTGTATGTTGTTCAAAACTAATTGGAGTTTTTTTCCTCTTTTTTGTTAATCAAGGTAATATTTACAGTAATTTTAAGTGTCTGGTTTGATGAATGTTTGTAATTTTGTACAATCATTTAACTACTACCACAATCAAGAAAGTAGAACCCTGAAATTTTCCTTAAACCCTTTTGTATTCACTTATCTCCCCTTACCCTGACCCCAGGCAACCATTGATGTCCTTATCATTATGGTTTTGCATATTATAGAATTTCATATGAATAGACTCATAGTTTGGAATCTTTGTGTTTGAGTTTACTTAGTCTAATATTTTGAGATGTATCCATGTTGTTGTCTGTATTAATATTTCCTTCTGGGATGCCTGAGTGGCTCAGTCGGTTGAGTGTCTGGCTCTTCATTTCAGCTCAGGTCATGAACTCAGGGTCATAAGATCGAGCCCCACCTTTGGTTCTGAGCTCATCAGGGAGTCTGCTTGAGATTCTCGCTCTAGCCCCTCCCTCTGCTCTTTCTCTTTCTTACTCTCTCCAAAAAAAAAAAAATCCTTCCTTTTTATTGCTGTGTAGTTTTCCATGCTATGGATATACCACATTTTGTTTATCCATTCAACAGTGATGGACCATAGGCTTGTTTCTAGTTTGGGGCTATTATGAATAATGTTGTGACAACCATTAATGCATATGTTTTGTTAGGATGTATGTTTTCATCTCTTTTGGGTAAATAGCCAGAAGTAGAATTTCTGCTTGTAGGCTTGTATGGTAATGAGTCTTTAACTTTGTAAGGTACTGCTATACTGTTTGCTAATGTGACTACACTCCCACCAGCAGTGTAATAAGAGTTCCAATTGCTCCATAACCTTGACAACACTTGGTAGTGTCCATCTTTTTTATTTTATCTAGGATATAGTGGTATATCATTGTGATTTTAATGAACTTTTCTCTGATGACCAATAAAATTGTATATCTTATCGTATGTTTATAAACATTTCTGATCAAAGTATTTATCAAATCAAGTTCCAAAATTGTTACTGGAAGCATGGTTTGCAAACAGAGTCTGGAAATTTATCCTTTCCTATGCACAGGACGTTCTGAACAAATTAAACAATGAGCCTTCAACTAGTGTACAATATTAATATTGAAATTCTGTAATTGCATTTTGAAATATCTCAACTTGTAAGATGAATCATTTGCTAAAGCACCTATTTTTAATTGGACCAATTTATGTTCTGAACTGGAATGAAATGAGATATAGGAGGCCTATAATTATGCAGCATCATAAATAGAGACAACTTCTTTGATGAGGTTTTTCTTATGAAATATTTGTTGAAGAAAGGTACTCTCAGCAAAGGCAAAAAAGGCAGTGTTCGTGAAAATGTTTGGGCTGAAAAATTTATACATTGCAACATGCAAAAACTTAAAATTGTGAATATCCTTGTATTCATTTCCTAGGGCTAGTAATAAAACGGCAGCCGGGGTGGCATAAACAGACATTTTCTCGTAGTTCTGGAAACTCTGGAAGATCAAGGTGTCAACAAATTTATTTTCTTGAGGCTTCTCTCCTTGGCTGCCTTCTGGCTGTGTCCTTACACAGTCTGTTTTCCATGCTTACACACCCCTGGTGTCTCTCCATGTCTCTAATTTCCTCTTCTTAAACAAATGCCAATCAGATTGGACTGAAGCCCACCGTGATGGCCTCGTCTTCTCCTAATCACCTCTTTAAAGATCCTATCTCACAGTCGCATTTGGAAGTGCTAGGACTTAGGGATTCCATATATGAATTTTAGGATGAAACAGTTCAGCCCATAACACTCTTTCTTTAGCAGAACCAGTTTCTAACATCCCTTTTACTTCCTTGTGACACATGAGGAAACATGGCCGCTAGCGTCTAGAGATGGGTATTAAGTGGACCAGAAAGTAAATGCTCTCTGCCCTGCAATCTGCAGTCAGACTGTGCTGTGTGCTTTTCCATGTGTCATCTTTGACCTGCCAGGCTCCAAAGTCCACCTATTCAGACCAGTAATATCTACCTAACCCTTTCACATTGGCACACCTAAAAAGAAAAAAAATTGTTTTGTTTCTTCTTTTTTATAAAATAATATATGCTCATAGAAAAAAAGATCTAACACTGCTGAAGTACAATAAGAAAAGAAGGTATATAATAAGAAGACAAGGAGCACCTCTGAAAACACACCACCCCGGGGTAGCCAGTTACCATATTAGTTGTATGCCCATCAAAATATTGTGTCTTAGGGTCACCTGAGTGGCTTAGTTGGTTAACCGTCTGACTCTTGATTTTGGCTCAGGTCATGATCTCAGGGTTGTGAGATTGGGCCCCACCTTGGGCTCCCTACTCATCAGGGAGTCTGCTCAAGATTCTCTCTCTCCCTCTGCTCCCCCCATCCCACATGTGCACACGCATGTTTTCTCTCTCTCCCTCTGCTCCCCTCAATCCCACCCACGTGCACACACACAAGTTTCTTCTCTCTCTCTAAAATAAAATAAATCTTTAAAAAAATATTTTGCCTATGCAAATACTTGTATGGTTTTTTTTTTGGAGATTTTTTTTCTTTTTTTCTTTTATTTATTTATTTATTTTTCTCACCATAGCACATACCCTCCCCAATGTCCATCTTTTTCATATTAAAAATAGAAATCACAACATACATAATTTTTCAGCTTTGTTTTTACTATTTAATACATTATGGACGTATTTCCCATTCAGTAAATAGATATCGCAGGACCTGCTAAAATCCAGGTACCCTGCCTCCACCCAGAGCTAAGTTTTACTTAGACTCATTGCAATAAAGTGAAATTTCAGGGCGCAAAGGGACAAAGCCACTCAATGTGAAGCAAAGTCTAGGCAATAGCCCATACGGTTCCAACCATTTCCCTAAATGTGAGATGCAGAGATTGCCAAGGGATGCTGGGCCCCAAGTCAGGGTGGCTGTCTCATGATTTGGGAGCAGACAGCAAGCAGCCTCTGATATCCTACAGGCTTGTGGGACAGCCTCTCCCAGGCAGGAGCTGTGCTCATCTCTTTTACTGAACTTCCTCCAGGCTGAAATTGTGACCCTTGTCCACTCCCGATCACAGTTCTCTGCTCTCATTTAGGACACCACGGACATCTTTCTTTCCCTAGCTCTCAAACAGACACATAAAAAGCAACTCAACATCACCCCCCAACCTAGAGGAGCTGTCAAAAAAGAATTTGCAGACATCATACATTCACCTTCTTTGCCTCAAATACACAGTCCATCTTCTGGGAATTGGGCCCAGGGGTGCATAAGAAAAATAGATGTTTGTGCTAGTCCGTTCATTTCTTCTCCACAAGATAGGAAAAACTACATGAAATAAAAAAAAGCCCAGCAGCACAATATCCTCCTGAAGAAGTGCTAAATGTTCCATTAATAGAAATTATGTCAAAACTGATTTCTTATTTCTAGGTATTTTACCTTCTTTCCAAATCTATTAAATGACACTTCAGGGAATATCTTAGACATGCATTTTACACTCTTGCCTTAATATATTTCATTAGAATATATTCTTAGAAGTGAAATTTATGGCTTGAAAGGTATACACATTTAAAGTCATGGTAACTATTTCTGGGGTTCCTGGGTGCCTTAGTCGATTAAGTGTCTGACTCTTGATCTCAGCTCAGGTCTTTCTTGATCTCAGGGTTATGAGTTCAAGCCCCACATTGGGTTCCACACTTGGTGTGGAGCCTACTTAAAAAAATAAAATAGAATAAAGTCATAATAACTATTTCTAATCTGCTCTCTAGAAATGTTATAGCAATTTATATGATCTCAGTTATCTTAGGTATATACCTTGAAATGAAATTGAGGGTCATTTGGTAAATGTATGTTTAACTTTTAGGGTAATTATCAAATGGTTTTCCAGTGCAGCTTTGTCATTTTATATCGCATCTACAATGTATGAGGTTTCCTATTTCTCTAGGTCCACATCAACAGCTGTTATTATCTGTCTTTTACTATAGCTATGCTAGCAGGTGCAATGTGCTATCTCACTGTGGTTTTGATTTGCTGTTCCCTAATGAAGAATCATGTGCTCATGTGCTCATTGGTCATTTGTATACCTTCTTTTTAAAAAGTCTCTATTCAGATCCTGTGTCCATTTATCAAAGGGGCTGAGTTAGGCGTTCCTTATATATTCTGAAAATGAATTCCTTATTAAATATATGACTTGAAAAAATTTCTCCCATTCCATGTGTTGTCTTTTCCCTTTCTCAGTAGTGTTCTTTGAAGCACAAAAGTTTTAAATCTTAATTAAACCCAATTAATTTATGTTTTTCTTGGTTGCTATGCTATAGGTTTCACATCTTAAAAAACCATTACCCAATCCATGGACAAGAGCATTTACCCCCATGGGTCTTACAGCTTAAACTCTTACATTTAGGTATTTGGTTAATTTTGGGTTGATTTTTGTATATGGTAGGAGGTAGGGATCCAACTTCATTCTTTTACATGTGGATATCCAGTCATTTCAGCACTATTTGTTGAAAAGACTCATCTTTCTCCCACTGAACTGTTCTTGGCATCTTTGTCAAAAATGAATTGACCATAAATTGATTTATTTCTGAATTCTTGATTCTATTCTATTGATCTATATTCTATCCTATGCCTGTACCACATAGCTTTAATTACAATAGTTTTGTAGTAATTTTTGAAATCAGAGACAGTACGTCCTTCAAATTTGTTCTTTTTGTTTTTTAGGATTGTTTTGTATATTCTGGGTCCCTTGCATTTCCATATGTATTTTCTACCATTAATTTGTGAAGTTCTTTCTATGTTGATAGTAACCCTTCATTAAACATTATTTTTTCTTATATATTGTTTATTTTCTCTTTAGTAATTTTAATATTTAATTAGTCTAATCTATTAACCTTTCACTCATTGTTTTGGGATTTGGCTATAGCTAACTTTTTGGAACATTATTAGTATTTGCTCTGGTGGTCCTAGGCTAGTCCTTTAATCTTCCCATCCTTGATCACTATGAAGCTCAGACTCTACCTGAGTCATGATCTTGTTAGCTTCTTCTTATGTTAATAGGGCAAAAGATAAAAACAACCAAAAGTTATTTACCACTCCTCCCATTAAGAGATAAGGTCTACGTGCCCTCCCCTTCAATTTAGGTGGGCTCTGTAACTGTTTTCATCAATAAAATATGGCAAAAGCTCACTCCGTGCCTGGGTGTAGGCATTATAAGACTGGAGGCGTTCACTTCTTGGTCCTTGGAACATTCTCTTAGCCCCAAGCTGCCATGTTAGAAGTCTGACCACCCTGAGACCACCATGCTCTGTGTGGGAGCCCCCAACAGTGGTGTGGGGGTGTCCCAGCCTGCCAGTCATCTTTCAAGAAACCAGATGAGTGAAGCCTTTCAAAGCAGTCATCCACAAGCTAAAGCCACCAAATGACCCCAGCTGACAATCACAATGTAGAAGAATCATCCAACTCAGCTTGCCTGAATTCATAACCCACAAATTTATGACATATAAATGGTCATTGTTTTGAGTTTGGCAGTAATTTGTTACATGGCGATAAATAACCAGCAGTTAGCCTGGGGTATTAGCCACCCACTTACTGGTAAGATAGATGGAGGGAAAAAAAAAATGAAGCATGCAATCCTTTAAAGAAAACACTTCCCTTTTGAAAAGAGGAGAAAAAGTAATGGGTGCAGATCAAACATGGAAGCTCTGTTAAGGTCTTGTTCTCTTTGCAGATTCTGGACGAGAGATTAAGACTCTATGGCAGGTGGAGAGGTATAAAAAAGGTGAGGCTTTGAGGAAGTCAAATTAGGGTGGTGGCTTCCTCCTTTTCTTTGGTTAGTCTCCCTGAATACTCCTCCCCCATATATAATCTAGGAAGAAGATTCTTTTTAATCCCCATATTTCTAGTATTGAAGAGATCCTAGGAAGAGTAGACTTGGGCTAAATTCTACGCTTGCTTTCAAAGCAGAATCTACTTTAAAACTGCTTTAGCTGTTGGTGGAACTATAAAGATGCAGTTGCTATGGAAAATAGTATGGCGGGTCCTTAAAAAATGAAGCATGGAATTACTGTATGATGAAGCAATTCTACTTCTGAATGTATACACCAAAGAACCAAAGGCAGGGTCTCAAAGAAGTGTTTGTATATCCACACTCAAAGCAACATTCTTCACAACATTCGAAAGGTGGAAACAACCCAGGTGTCCACTGATAGATGAATGGATAACAAAATGTGTTACATATACAGGATGGGAAATTACTCAGCTTTAAAAGGGAAGGAGACTCTGACATGTGCTACGACATGGATGAGCCTTAAGGCCTTGTGCTAAGTGAAATAAGCCTGTCGCAAAAGACAAATACCACTTAATTCCACTTAGATGAGGTAGGTAGAGTACCAAATTAATAGAAACAGTAAAATGGTGGTTGCCAGGGCCCAGGGTGAGGGGTATATTGGAAATTGTTTTATAATGAGCACAAAGATTCAGTTTTGCATGAAGAAAAAGTTCTGGAGATTGGTTACACAGCAAGGTGAATATGTTTAACACTATTGAACTGAACACTTAAACGTGGTTAAAATGGCAAATTTTAGGGGCATTTGGGTGGCTCAGTCAGTTAAGCATCTGACTCTTGATTTCAGCCCAGGTCATGATCTCACGGTAGTGAGACAGAGCCCCACATCGGGCTCTGCACTGAGCATGGAGCCTGCCTGGGATTCTCTCTCTCTCCCTCCCTCTGCCCCTCCCCCTCAAACCCGTGCTCTCTCTAAAAAAAAAAAAAGAGAGAGAGAGAGAGAGAAGGTTTGTGATATGTGTATTTTCCCACAATTAAATAAAACAAAACAAAACAAAAACTGCTCCAGATTTTTTTCTGGGTGGAGGTTGGGGGCTGTAGATTTTGGAAAAACACCTGCTCTGCTGGGAAGGCTAAATCCTCAGCAACTCCAAAGATCAATTGTCTTCATTGTATGAAGAACTTAAAAGGGACTTGTTATTTATGGAATACCATTCAGAAATTATATATTTTTAGCTCCCAAGATTTAAAGAATGGACACTAGTAGGAAGTTTTCTTGTAATTTAAAGCTGATCTGTATATATGCTTATGTTTCAAAAAAGTGTTTATGTTATAGCACTAATTTGTAGCAGGGAATATTGAGTGTGGCCTTGTGTCATGCTACATCCGTTAGGATGGGTTAGGTTACACTGTGACTACAACCAATCCCAAAATAAGTGCAATCTTATTTAAAATTAATTAGAATTTATTTCTCGCTCATGCTACACAGATTGGCTAGGGACTGTGTTCCAGCATATGATCTTCTTTATCCTACGAGCCAGACTGATAGAGCTGCCGATATCTGGAACATTGCCAGAGTTCTATCAAAAGAAAGAAACAAAGCATATACCCAGAGGTAACCAAACTGAAAAATTGGAGGGCACAATCCCCAAGATTGTCCTCACTTCTGACACCAACTGCAAGTTCAGTTTCCCCCAAATACCTTCAGGTTCAATAATTCACTATAAGGACTCTGAGAACTCACTGAAAGCTTTTATGCTCCCAGTCACAGTTTGCTACGGGGAGAGGATACTGATCAAAATCAGCTAAGGGAAGAAACACAGAGGACAGAACCTGGGAAGTTTCCAGACACAAAGCTATGCCGTCCTCAGGATGCATTACCCTCCCAGCATTGATGTGTGATGATACAGAATATTCCCGACCAAGGTAGTTTGCCTGAGCTTCAGCGTCCAGAGTTGTTATTGAGGTTAGAGAGGCATGATTAACTGAATGATTTAACAATTGATTGAATCATTGACTGATAACATGTGACCCAAAGTCCCCACCCTAAATCACATGCTTGGTCTTTCTGGGATGGCCAACCCCTGCCCTCACCAAAGACACTCCTGTCAAGTAGGACATTGAGCCCCTCATTGAAGCTGAGGGCAAAGGGCAGTCCTTTCTTCCAGCAAGGCCAAATTCTGTGCTACATGGCATATGTCAAAACACACACTAGCCTTTAAAGCTTCCATTCGGAAGGAATACGTGGCACTTCCTCTCACTTTGTTTAGCTAAATCAAGTCACAAGGCCAAGCCCCACAACTTCGAAGGGGGCGGGGAGATACATTCTTCCCCTAGATGATTAGATATAGGTGATTCCAGATCCAGTCTATCATGTATTTTTATGTGCATTATTCACTTAATTCTCTCAACAATTCCTATTATTACCTCCATTTTTCAAATAAGGAAATCGAACCACAGTGAGGTTAAGTGACATGACCCAAGGCACACGGCCAGTAAGACCAGGGCTAGAAATGTGTGGTTTTCAGCCCAGGCACTCCATTTCCATAGCTCATGTTCTTTAAGAAAACAACAGAGGGAAGGAGAAAAGTTCGTGTTTAAGAAATCAGAATAAACAGGGGGTCCTGGGTGGCTCAGTCTGTTAAGCGTCTGCCTTCCGCTCACATCATGATCCCGGGGTCCTGGGATCGAATTCCGCATCGGACTCCCAGCTCAGTAGGGAGCCTGCTTCTCCCTCTCCTCCCCAGCTCCTGCTTTCTGTCTCGCTATCTCTGTTGCTACTTCTGTCTCTCTCAAATAAATAAATAAATAAAATATTTAAAAATTAAAAAACAAGAAATGAGAATAAACCTGAGGAAGGCAAATGAGGCTCACAGAGGATGACACCAATTTCCCAGGCACCAACTGCCACTGAAATTATCATCACATTTACCCATACTCAGAGCCTGCAATTTTTAGAAAAGCGTGAATAGTGACAGAAGGAGGAATTGGCCACCAGGAGCATGGAGAGATACCAGCATACTGAGTATCTTATCTCTCTACTAAAAAGATTTAGTACTAGAAAGCTGAAGTGAAGTCTCATAGCCTTAAAATTCATTACAGCCATAAAAAGCACCACCATATTTTCATGAGCTATTAAAACAAACAGTTAAAAATAAAGCCCATGAAGAAAAAAAAAATAAAGCCCATTTGGTATCCAAGAGCCCTCACAAGATCATATTTTTTCATGTATTTGTGAAGCAACAAAATTTGGCTAGCTGTAATACATCTCCTTGTAACTGATTCAGCTTTCCACATTCTCTTTTGCATCCTAAAATAATAAGCTACAATTTCCCTAGCCATATAATTTCCAAATTACACAGACTTCTATCACCACATGAAATGCGTTCTCTTCCTTTCTCCTCTTAACCTTTCTCTACTGATCTTTCATTTTAAAATTTCTTGATGAAATCCCCCACAAACATCGAATAACCTGGACATGGACATAAGAACAGTATAAATGGAGAGTATTAACATTTGTTTGGCACCTATTATTTGCCCATCGCATCATATGTTCTTGTATTTCACTTAATACTGGCCCTAACCTTTAAAGCAGGTGTTATTGCCCCCATTTTTCTGATGGGCAAGCCTCGGAGACATCAAGTCATTGACCCAAGTGTGAATAGCTGTACAATAGCTATAGCGGATATTGTTGATTGCTCACCAACCACTATTTCTCTTTATTTTTTTTTTTTTGCACATTGAACATGCTTCTCATTTAAAATGTTGACAATTCTGAATATACTTTATTTCAGACTTCTTTGCTGCTAGGGCATGAGTATATGACAATCTAGCCAATAGGGCCTAAAGGAGAGTCTGCTGGGGGTTTGGAGGAAAGTTTTCTCCCTGATTAAAAAATAAAATTCAGGGGCGCCGGGATGGCTCAGTCATTAAGTGTCTGCCTTCGGCTCAGGGAGTGACCCCAGGGTCCTGGGATCGGACCCCGCCTTGGGCTCTCTGCTTGACGGGAAGCCTGCTTCTCCTTCTCCCACTCCCCTTGCTTATGTTCCCTCTCTCACTGTCTCTCTCTCTCTGTCAAATAAATAAATAAAATCTTTAAATATAAATAAATAAACAAACAAACAAATAAATAAATAAAATAGAATTCACAGGGGGCACCTGGGTTGTTCAGTCTGTTAAACATCTGCCTTTGGCTCAGGTCATGATATTGGGGTCCTGGGATGGAGCCCCATGTTGGGCTCCCTGCTCAGTGAGGAGTCTGATTTCCCTTCTGCCCGTACCCCCTGCTGTGCTTTCACTCTCTCTCTCTCTCTCTCTCTCTCAAATAAATACATAAAATCTTTTTAAAAAATAAAATAAGATTCACAAAACTAACAAATGATAAATAAAATAAAGTTCATACATACAGGAAGGACCCTCCTTCTCCCTACTTGTTGTTTGTGGGTGAGCACTTGTAATGATGTGATACCTGGAGCTGCAGCAGCCTTCTTGAGACGGAGGGTGTAAACCTGATGTTGAATACTCTAAAACCCTCTAAGGATGGTGGAAAGGAAGAGTGGTTTTAATGACATCTTTGAAGCTCTTATTTAACTAACCCTGGCATCCCTCTACCTTAGGATTTAGAACAGTGCCTGATGCCTATTAAGCATTTAACAAACCTCTGTTGAATGAATAAACAAATGGGTTTAACTTTTCAAAATTTGTCTTCAAAGAAGGTAAAAGAAATATCCACCCAAACTAAATCTTCATCTACCCTGTGACTCAGCAATTCTAGATATATAGCAAAAGAAGTTAAGTGTTACGTGTCTATAACAGACATGTGAAAAAGTGTTCATAATACCTCCAAACTGTAAACGATTCAAATGTCCATCCACAGGAGAATGGATAAATAAATGTTGGAATATTCATGCTTTGGAATACTATACAACAATACAAAAGAGCAAACTCTTAATACAATAGCATGGATGAATCTCACAGACATAATATTGAGTAAGAGCCACTGTACACACAAGAGTACATACTACATGATTCCATTAAATAAAGTTCAAGAACAGGGAAAATGAATCCACAGTGATAGAAGTCAGTGGTTACCTCTGGGAAGTGGGGATGGTTATTGAGGGGTACAGAGCATGAAAGAATGTCCTATGGTGATAGAAATGTTCTACATCTTGATCTGAATTGTGATTACATATGTTTAAAAACACATAAAACATTGTCAAGCTGTCCATTTCACAGGTGTGCCCCTTACTGTATATGTTATGTCTCAATTTTTCTTAGGGACAAAAATTTTTTGTTTTGTTTTTTAAAGATTTTCTTTATTTATTTGACAGACAGAGATCACAAGTAGGGGGAGAGGCAGGCAGAGAGGGGGGGGGAAGCAGGCTCCCCACTGGGCAGAGAGCCCGATGCTGGGCTCGATCCCAGGACCCTGAGATCATGACCTGAGCTGAAGTCAGAGACTTAACCCACTGAGTCACCCAGGCGCCCTGGCCTATACCTCCTTTAAAAACAAACAAACAAACAAACAAACAAACAAGCAAACAAAAACAGGGGCATCTGGGAGGCTCAGTGGGTTAAGTCTCTGCCTTCAGCTCAGGTCATGATCTCAGGGTTCTGGGATCGAGCCCAGCATCGGGCTCTCTGCCCAGTGGGGAGCCTGCTTCCCCCTCTCTCTCTGCCTGCGTCTCCCCCTACTTGTGATCTCTGTCTGTCAAATAAATAAAGAAAATCTTTAAAAAAAATAAAGGAGGTATAGGAAACATTTTTAAAAAAGGTTTTATTTATTTATTCCAGACAGAAAGAGAGAGAGAGAGATAGAATGTGTGCACATGCCGGGGTGGGGGGAGCGGGAGGGCCAGAGAGAGAAGCAGGGTCCTGGCTGACTGGGGATCCCGATGTAGGGTTCCATCCCAGGACCCTGGGACCATGACCTGAGCCAAAGGCAGACATTTAACCGACTGAGCCACCCAGGTGCCCATAGGAACCATTTTTTTACTTAGTATTTATTCAGGGAAGATATTACTTTAAGTGCCTTACAAAATAACTTTCATAGATTAAGTTACTTTCCAAGGTCACACAGCTAATCAGCATCAAAGCTGGTATTTGAATGCAAGTTTATCTGATCCCAAAGCCCATGATTCTTTCTCTGTGTTACTATGAAATGTGCAGGCACCTGCATAGCCATCTTTCCAAAGTCATGGAAAGAATCATTGCTGTGACTCAGGAATACTCTTCCAGAATGTGGATTTTCCTGTAGAAATTGTCTAAATAGAACAGAAAACTCTTTATGTACAAAGATAGTCATTGCAGAATTTACCATAGTGAAAAACTGGAAACAACCTAATTATTCAATGGTGTATAATTAAGCAAATGATAATACATACATTGAGTAGACTATTATGCAGCCATTAGAAATCATGCTCAAGAAAGCTTATGATGTAATTTTCAATGGGGTGAAATGGAATAGAAATTGAATTTGCTTTAAGAATACAACCATGAGGGCGCCTGGGTGGCTCAGTGGGTTAAAGCCTCTGCTTTCGGCTCAGGTCATGATCCCAGAGTCCTGGGATCGAGGCCCACATCGGGCTCTCTGCTCAGCAGGGATCCTGCTTCTTCCTCTCTCCTCTCTCTCTGCCTGCCTCTCTGCCTACTTGTAATCTCTCTCTGTGTGTCAAATAAATAAATAAAATCTTTAAAAAAAAAAAAAAAAAGAATACAACCATGAAAAGCAAAAATCTTTTCGCTTACGCCTATAGAAAGAAAAAGCCTGAAAGTGTTTGCATTTAAAGAACATTAACAATGTCTGCCTCTGAAGAATGTGATTTGGCAATTGGGTTGAAGGAGTTGGGGTGGGTGGGGGATTAGGTTAGGGAGAGGACGGGACTTTTTTTTTTTTTTTTTTTTTTTTTTNTTTTTTTTTTTTTTGCTTTATAAACTCTGCATTTGATTTTTCACAACAAATACGCATAATTTTATGATAAAATTATAACTCATTCAAAAGAGCTGGAAGGAAATTTGTAAAATATTAACAACGGTTGTCTTTGGATATGGGATTTGAGAGATTTTTAATGCCTTTTTTCACTTTTCTATACTTTGTAAAATTCCTCTGATGCGCATATGTTTGTTTGTATCTGAAAAAAAATAAATTTATTTCAGTGAGATGACTCATTTGAAAGCACTCTGTAATCTGTGAAGCAATTCAATTATAGGTGATTTTATAACTACCATAAAGCGTATTAAATGTGGGCGATGTCATTTGTAACAGCAGAGGGCAGGTCCTCTGTCCTTGCCCGGGCACTCAAGCGTTGCCATGGTGTCTCCTTCAGAAGGTGGAGGGAGGCTAAGTAAACCACCGCCCGCCCACTCGGGACAATTGCAATGCTCAAGAGTCATTCTGGCAAAACCACAGGCTTTAGTTTATGAGAACATTTTTGGGGTTGTGTTTCCCCACCCAGGCTGCACATTAGAGTCACCTAGAGGTGATTTTTAATTGTTTTAAACGTCCTATCCCCGGGGGGCTGCAATGCAATTGTTTGGGGTGAGAGACCCAGGTACAGGTGTTTTTAAGATGTATTCCAGTTAATGCTAATGAGCAGAGTGGAGAGTGATGCCTTCTAGAAATGCTGTGGATACATTTTCTACCCAAGTGCAGGAAAGAGTTCTAAAACTCCTCTGGGAATATTTAACTCTCTAATCAAAAAACCAGAAAAACATTGATTTCTTCAAACCAACCCGAGTTTGATTTTTTTTTAACGTAAGAAATTTAATCCCCACTACTACTTTGACAGTTTATAAAGGGCACTCAAAGAATTAATCTCATTTGATGATCTCATTGAATTACGATAACATATGTAAACTGCTAACAGGTGTCAGTAACTGCCTCCACAATTCTGGGAGGTAAGAGAGGCAGAAGCCATTATTTACATTTCCCAGGAAGGAATGGAGCAGGATGTGTTTAGAAGTTTCCCAACTTCTAATAACAGATTTGGACCCAAGTACTCCTTCCTCCAACTACAACACGATGGTTTTGAACTGCCAGTGACATGACACGAACAAAAGATTGGAAAAAAACCTTACCTGCCTTTCTCACTGCATCCCTAGAACATAGAAAGCAAAGTGAATGTATTGTGTGACTGTATTTCTCATGGAATTGTGACACCCAATAGCATTTCTGAGAACAGGGCCTGGACACATGAGAAAGTGCATATTGAATGAAAGAATAAATGACTCTATATTCCAAGATAGCACTATGCCCATTTGTCTTAGTCTTTTCAGAATGCCCTATTGCAAAATACTGTGGACTGAGGGGCTTGTAAACAGTAAGCATTTCTTTCTCACAATTCTGGGAGCTAGAAAGTCCAAGATCAAGGCTCTGGCAGATTCAGTGTCTGATGAAGCCTCACTTCCCGGTTCACAGATGGCAGTCTTCTCCATGTAACTTCACATGGCAGAAGGGGTGACGGAGCTCTCTGGGGTGTCATGTATGAGGACACTAATCCCATTTATGAGGGCTCTACCCCCACGACCTAATCACCTCCCAAAGGCCCCACCTCCTAATATGATCACATTGGTGGTTAAGATTTAACACATGTATCTTGGAGGCACGCAAACGTTCAGTCTACAGCACCATTTTACAGAGGAGGTAACTTGAGACTCCAAGAGAAAAGGTAACATGCCTGACGTAGCAGGACTTGTAACAGACAGACATGGAACAAAAGAGAACTAAGGACAGCCAATCTCATACTTTTTTTTAAAGATTTTATATACTTATTTGTCAGAGAGAGAGGGAGAGACAGAGCACAAGCAGGGGAAACGGCAAGCAGAGAGAGAAGCAGGCTCCGCACGGAGCAGGGAGCTCTATGTGGCACTAGATCCCAGGACCCTGGGATCACGACCTGTGCCGAAGGCAGAGGCTTAACCAACTGAGCCACTCAGGCATCCCCCAACCTCCTTATTTTACCCACTATACTCAATTACCAACTGGTTGTAGTTTTTAAACACCACGCCCTAAGGATCACAGCATTAAAGATAATTTAATGGCAACTCTACTCCAGATATTATAAACAGATATTATAATAGGAGGAATATTAAATAGGAGTTGGCAGCAGGGATTTGCTATTATAGTGTTTTATTGAAAACAATTCATTTTACTTAAGATTTACTCCCAGAATCTGTAGTCTGACTAATGACAATCTTCTGAAATGATTTAAAAAAAAAAAGATTTTGCTTCCTGAAAAATTCACATAATAGAGTATGTGACAGATCACCAGAGTCATATATTTATAACCACAATAACTAGATACAAATAAAAGAGAGCTGGAGAAAGGATTTCATATATGCTTTTAATGAGGAAAGAAAAGACCTCTCTAATCAATGTCTTGCAAAACCATTAGCCAAAATCCTAAACTGAAGCTCAAATAATTGAAAAATGAAATGATCCATCTACTCATGATGAGGAGACTGAAGTCTTAACAAAAGATGTTGAATGCATATATGGATGAAAAGGACTTCCACTGCCATTTGGTAATTGGCTAAATAACAGTCATAAACAAATGGAAGAAATAACTAAGTTGAGAGCAGAAGTCAGAATTTTCCCAGTCATTGTCAAAAGGCCACAACACATTCATTCAGAATTTCGATGCAGAATAGAATTGACAATGGTAAAAGGTATTATAATTCATCCATCCATTGTCTATCTGTCCATCCATCCAATCATTTTTAACCACATCAAGTTGTCACACTTTTAACCACAATGAGGTTTAACCACATCGAGTTGCCATTATTGGATCATTTTTTTTACTTAAAAAGGAGACAACTTATGTGGTTCAATATAAAATATTCTGTTAATACTTGTTGAATATACTATTATATTCAATGCACTATGCAATGTTTGGGGAGAAACAGTTGAATGAGAAATACACTCCATCTCTGCAAAACCCCAGTGGGAGAAATACACACCAACTACTATTTATAAGAGAGTTATGAATGTACAAAGTACTATGAGATTATACTGATATATATGCACAGGAAGAACATAGAGCAAATTGTCAGCAGGGACATGGTTGGTGGGAGTTTATAAAATTATTTTTCCATTTCCTTATTTCTATTTTAAAACTTCTTATGCAATGAACATGCATTATTTTGTTCATTGAAAGTTCTTGAAAATGTACCATGAAGGTTGCAGAATTGATGGCTGTTAATAAATATGTAAAAACTAAAGGATTTAAAAGTTAAAACAAATGAAGCAACCTAAGTAAAACAAATGAATGAGAGACTGAATATACAAACAGACAATGGCCAGACCATATATGAAAACAGACTCTGACCCATGACCTGCAGCAATCAGCCTGAGAAACCAACCTATTATCTATAGTAACTAGGCCAGGAAGCCAACCTTCTATCTATAAGTCAGACCACTATTTCTATCAACCAATCAGTAAGTTAGTTAATAATCTCTGTAACAATTGACCCAAAATAGCCAGGACTTGATTAGTAAGTGAACTTCTCTAATTTTTTAACTTTGGACCAGCCAAAGACAGCCCAGTACATACAATGCCCCCAACCAGTCACACAGAATGCCCCCTTTTAGTTAGCCCACCTCCAGCTTCCCCAAGCCAGCAGCCTCTAATTAGAACATACCTGAAGCCTTCCCTTTGTTTCACTATAAAACTTTCCTGCTCCTCTGCCTGCCTTTCAGTCTCTGCCAAAATGCAAGTGATGGTGGCTGACTCCTTTGCTGTAGCAAGCTCTAAATAAAGACACTTTTCCTGCTCTCATTTGGTTTGTCTTCATTTATTCTGCAGGAGAAAAAGAAAAATAAACTCAGGAATGAGCTTAGCACAGAATGCAAATAACAAAGGTAAGAAAGGCATATGCATTTATGAGAAATGAGCGTTATAGTAACTCTTCATACCCCGCTAACCATAAGGACTAGCTGGATTCTGATTAAGCCCCAAGAAGACGGAGATATTTTATTTCTTTGTATTTTCTTCTTCACACCCTCTTCCAGCATGGTTTACCCCCAACCCCTTAACCTGGAAAGGAAAATCCAAAGCCACGAAATGCTACTGCTGATGTTTGAACTTTGAAGCCTGAATCAGAATCAGAAAGAACTAGGAACCAAATTTAATCACTAAAATATCAACTCCATGAGGGAAGGGAGCATGTCCGTTCAGCTCAGTTGAATGACTGAAATAAACACGTGGATGCAACCAGAGCTTAAGTACCAAAAGGAACCTGAAAGAAGACAACTCACATGCCTAGTTCATATCAAAAACCTATCTTACTTCCCTGAAGTCCCCAAACCGAGGCATAGTCAGAGAAAACCGATGATCCAACACACCAAATGTGGTCCAAACAGACTAGCCACACAGGAGCTGAAGATTGGGGTCATCACTCCTTGGTAATTTGTCCTTTGATGGTCACTGCTTAGTTGGATACAGCTGCATTTCTAAACTCTATCTTTCTCTCATGCCCACTGGATAGTAAACATGAATCGCTATTAATAATAATTTTCCACTGCACGTCCGGAATAATCCATCCAGAGAAAATTGGAACTTCTTCTTTGCTGAGGTCCAGTCCCATCAATTTGAGGCTCATTTTATAGAAAGGCCATTGAGCAAAATTAATGTACCCAAACAAATAGAGTTTGTCCTTGTAACTGATTCAGAGTATGACAGGAAACAAAAGGGCTGCCTTAATGGCCTCCTCTGGGAAATTTATTTTCAGAACATTGAGTTATTTTCTTCTACTCTACCAGATTACATTAAAATCTTTATAAAAAAAAGAAGGAAGAAAAATAAAACATAGTTGTCTCTTTTCATAGAAATCACTTTGAGATCTAGCTTCATTTAAATTCACGTATTATTGTCCAAGTCAAATAATGTTATAATCTCGGGATTATTTTACTTCTTTCCATTTTCCATTTTTCCCACTTTCTTCACGCTCCCCCCAGCACATTTTACTCCCAGCCTCTTAACCCGAAAAGGAAAATCTAAAGCCACCATGTTCCAGAAATGAGGGCACCTGAGCCTCTTTAAAATACTACTGTATTTTGCCATGAGATAATACTTTAAACCATTATCTGAAAATGCCGCTCATCTCTTTCCTGCTGTATTGGAAAGGTCAGTGAAGGTACCTGCCTCACTCTCAGTCACTGAAAAGAAAAAAAATGCCCCCTTGCAGTCTCTAGAATGTTCTATGCCACGTGATCTGCCTGCTTCCAGACCTCCTCCATCACAACCGACTGGATCTAAAAGCAGCCCATTCATGGGCTAACCTTTGAAGTGATGAGGCATGAAAAACTATCAAAACAGGAAAGATAGTAACAAAAGAAGCCAACCAGAGTGCCCTGTTAGAAATTAGATTTAGAAAATACAAAGAGAGAGTCAGCTGGGTGGCAGGACGGGACTCTGGAAACTTGAAAGGAGAAGGCATGAGTGAGCCCATAGTACTCATAAGCAGTGGCCATGAGGTCAGGAAAGCATGACCAGATGAGGAGTCAGTGGGTAGCAGGAAAAGGACAGACGAGATGGGGCAGAGCTCAATCAGCATGATGGCAGGGAATTGGTGTCCCCTTGCTACTGGGGGGGGGGCAGGTGTGAGCTGCAGAGAGAGCAGTTTCTTCCTGGCCAGGTTTCCCTCAAGTTCAGCTGGACAGTAGTTTCTGTCACATGAGCTTGTTATCATGTGTACAGTCAAAAAAAATCCAACAAAACCCTACTGTAGGAACCTGAGTGTGCATCTCTTTTTTAATACAAAAGAGCTGGACACACACACTCCTCTGAACATTAAACTTTGTCACATCTGGTGGACCTTAACCTCCCCGCATAAAGAGGAGGAGCAAATGCATGAAGTTATAGCCATGCGATTTAATCAAGCTCTGTTACTGATTCGTGGGGGTAATCCTGAATAAGGTGTTTTTCATCTCTAAACCTATTATTTCAACCATAAAATGGAGTTGGACCAGGTGTGTTCCCTTGGTAGCTATTTCTTGAGCACCTGCTATGTGCCAAGTTCTGTACTAGCTGACGGGGCAACAGTGAACTAAGCACAGTTTTTGCTCTTTAGGCTTATGTTCTAGTTGGTAAACAGGTAAACAGTTTATTACAAAATTGGATGTTAGTGCTAGTTAGAGAGTTTATTTGGATTGGGGAAAGAGGCCAGCAAAGAAGTCTTCCTGGGGAAATTGAGACCTGGAAGAGGGAGTGGGCATGTTCTGGCTAGATGGGAGGAGAAGAATGGTCAATGTGTCAACCTGGTTAGACTGTAGTGCCAGTTATTTAATCAAACACTAGTCTAGGCGTGGCCGTGAAGGTATTTTGGAGATATGGTTCACATGTAGAATCAGTTCATTTTAAGTGAAAGAGATTACTCTCCATAATGTGGGTGGGTCTCATCCAATCCGTTGAAAGGAAATTCAAGACTACAGCATGATCAACTCCTCTCTGAGTTTCCAGCCTGCCCGCCTGACCTACAAATTTTGAACTTGTTAGCCCCCACAATCACATAAGCCAATTCTTCAAAATAAATCTTTTATATCGCATTGGTTCTGTTTCTTTGGAGAACATTAACTGATAGAGTCCACGTGCAGGCATAGGCACAAGCCCTGGGAGAGGAAGCCAGAAGGATGGGTTACAGAAAGAGGGGAGGGGAAATGTCCAGAGCTTGCAAAGCTTTGTCAACCCAAATAAGGTTTTTGGATCACATTCTAAGTATCTAATTGCATTCTAAGTGAAGCCACTGAAGCTTTCTGCAGAGGAGGAACATAATTACAAATGCAAGTTGAGAAGGTAACTCTGGCAGCTCTGCAGAAGAAAGACGTGGGGTAGATTCCTGGCTGACACCTTCTTTGGTTGGTATTTTTCCCCTCCTTACCTTTTGCCAGCAGAATTATAATTTAGTCTGGTGTCCATCTCTTCAAGGTGACTCAGGAAACTGGGATCATATTCCCAACTCCAAGAATAAATTATGATTGTCCAAGTCAGTACAGTGGTTTCATTCTCCTTGTCAGTGATTGGTTCCATTGTAGGCATGCGAACCAGTTCTCAGCTGTGAGCTTTGAGGGGAGGTCTATCATGGGAGACTTATGGGAAATGTATTTTCACTTATAGGAAGACACTAGGGGACAGTCTCTCCTGTAGATATGGCCATGTCTGGGTATGAATGTCCTTATAACACTGCATAGCCCTGTTCACCCATAAGGGTAGCAGCCTGAGAGTAAAGCCAACAAACTAAGCATGAGCTAAAATGGTAAAGAACCCCGGGCCTCTGGTGACAGTGATGAGCCCCTGAGTCAACCAGTTCCCAAACTTGCCCACTTGCTGGCCTTCCTCCTTTGCAAGATAATGAATTTCTTTTAAACCAGTTTGTTTTGGGATTTCTGTTTTTGCTTTCCATGACATCTTAACTATTTTGGGGACTAGAGTAGAAATAAGAATCTGGTTAAGAGACTTTGGAGTGGTCAAGACAGAGATGATGATGCTTTGGACAGGGCTGGGAGCAATGAAGGAAAGAGAAGTTGATGACTTACATATTTCAAAACTAGAATCAACGGGGTGAAGAGTGGGTGGGTGGATGGAGGAATGGATAGATTAAATCATGAGGAAAGTGCCATCCATGTTGACATGACTGTCTTAGTCCATTTGGGCTGCTGTAACAGAAATATCATATGCTGGGCTTATAAACAATAGAAATTTATTTCTCACACTTGAGGAGGCTGGGAAGTCCAATTAGTGGCACCAGAAGATTTGTTGTGTGGTGAAAGCCTGCTTCCTGATTCATAGCAGCCAGCTTTTTGCTGTGTCCTCAGGTGGTGAAAGAGGACACCGGAGCTCTTCAGAATATTTTTTTTTGTAAGGATACTAAATCCTTTAATGAGCGCTCCATCCTCATGACCTAATTACCTCCCAAAGGCCGTACCTCCAAATACTATCCCATTAGGGATTAGATACCACCATATGAATTTTGGCAGGACACAGTTAGCCTATGCTAATTTCTTAATAGCTAAATATGACATTTGAAAATTTCTTGTGGGCCACAAATGATTGCACTTGAACTTCTGAGGTTCTCTTGCATCTTCCTCATTGGCCAACAACACTAACTCTGAGATAAAAGTTAAAAATAGTATCAGCACGTAAGTTTCTTTGTTAATTTATGTCAGCATCCAGAAGTCTAACTGGGAACCGAAATGACCATGCAGCCACTCTCAAGTGCTTCCTCACAGCCAGGAGTGACCATTTCCAAACAGCCAGAGTTTTTCAAACAAAAAAACTTATCTTGTATTCCGAGGCCAGCTTAATGAGAAAGCCTAGCAGAGGAGCTACGGCTAGAAGCGGGTGGCCGGAGGTCATTTAGTGTAGGTGGGACATCTTCTTGGATGGCTCGGATAGGTTTGGATATATTTACAAGCAGAAGCATCCTGTCCCCTTCATAGCCTTTGATTGCACCTGGATCCTGGCAGGTGGGATTGTCATACACTCAGTGAGGAGGGGATCACCTAAGGAAGCTCAGAGCACTTTCGACATGTCCCCCCAAAATGAGTGGAACCACATTCAGCTTGTGGTGTTTCAAAGGCAGATTTTCTGGCAGGATTCCCTTCAACAAAGAGTTTTCATTGTGAAGTTTAGAATCACAGTCTTTTCATGCAAGGAAAAAAAGCATAAATCTGGTCACATGCAGGAAGCAGTATTTGGTTCACTCTGTTTCGTGACTACTTTTTAGGTTGCTTAATGTTTTCCTTTTTTGTAAAGCTGCACAAATATACATATCCAGGCTTTGATGGGGGAACCTTCCATCTGATAATAACAGGTGCAAGTTACTATGATGGCATTTTATAGCAGATTGCATAGCTCCCCTCAACCCCCCACCCCCAAAATTCACATCCACTCAAAACTTCAGAATGCGACCTTATTTAGAGCCTTTATACATGATATAGTATTTTCAAGGTATGGAACCTTATAAAAAATAGTTAATTTGTTCTTTTTTTCACCTAGAAGGGAAAGTTATATTCTGCAAATAGTCTGTGTTTTATTTAACTGTTGAACAGCAATGGCTATTTTTTTATTGCCTAGAACTTCTATATGTCATGTAGGGATCTCATGATGCCACTAGGCAAATTCCAAACTCTCATCTGGATGTTACCACCAGACATCAGTATGCTTGTCATCTCACATGTATTTAATGTGACTGTATTTCAGTACTGTATGTGTTAATTTCTTTTTTTAATATTTAAAATTGCTTTTAAATAAACATATTCTCAGTTGATCCCAAACACACACACAAACAAAGAAAAATCCTCCATAATTAGTAAAGATAAGGTCTTACTGGATTAGGCAAGGCTCCAAATCTAATGACTGGTATTCTTATAAAAGGAGAAGACACACAAAGAAAGATACACAGAGAGAAGGCTGTGTGACTTTGGAGCAGAGATTGGAGTGATGGGTCTACAGACCAAGGATGGTGGGAGCTATTGGAAGCTGGAAGACGCAAGGAAGAGCCTTTGGAGGGACTGTGGCCCTACTGACACCTTGATTTCTAAGTTTAGGCCCCCATTGTTGAAGAATAAATGTCTGTTGTTCAAACCACCCAGTTTAGGATAATTTGTAAGGACAGCCCCAGGAAATGAACACGGGCTTCAAAGGCTGAGCTGCAGACTCTCTGTAGGCCTGCATCTGTCACCTATTTCTTTCTCTCTGTTCAGGACTTAAGGATTTGACCTATTTTCCTTTTCTTCCAGCACCTGTTGTCATCCACTCACGTGCTCTCCCCCAAGCCCAGCAGCAGGGGGTACCTAGTTTCCCTAGCTCCCCATTTTCCTGCTGATAAGTTCATAGCCCTCTCCTTGTTTTCAGTGGTTTTTTTTTTATTCTTTACTACAAACAAATAGGCAACCACAGAAATAAGAATCCTGGGGAAATGACAAAGTTTATAAAACTTATTAAGCCACAGTCCTGCTCCTGAGTTCCTAGATTTATCTAGCACCTGCAATCAAACTGGCATTCGGGGATTTTAGCTTTCTATCTGTTGAAATAAAAAGAAAATTTGAGTTTTACACACCTATATAAAGTATTTTAAATTTTTCTTAATATAAGCTTCACAAACTGGAAGTACCAGTGCATTTTAATGAAGTACATGCATTTTTAACCACCACCACAGCTATGCATCCCGTGAACCCATCCCCATCCTTATCCCAAGCCAGGATTTTGGAAAAGCAAATCTGACAACTCTTTTCTTAACTCCCTTCTGAGTTAGTCCCTGAGGAACTAGGTTTGTGTCTTTTTTGTTCATTCTGGCGCATGGGGCTGACCAACGCCCTCCCTCTTTTCTTGCTGAGATGTATCCTTCCCTTTAGGAGCTCCTCTTGTCATTTGGCAGTTGTGATCATCACTGAAAAGGTCATGATGGCCTTTGGCTGACATCTGAGAACTTGGTTTTGGGAGATTTTCCACCATTCCTGGTAAGAGTGATTCAGTGTACCCAAACTGCTTGCGGAAACAATATGGTTTATGCTGAACACTTTCTTTGCTTCTAGGGATCTGGAGTTTTGATAGATGCTAGGTAGAGGGTGCCTATATGACCAGCCCCATTAAAAACCCTGGGTCTGAGTCTCTAACAAGATTCCCTTATAAACAGTATTCCACAAATGTTGTCATTACTTATAGTTTAGAGAAGGTGTGAGTGTCCTGTGTGATTCCACTGGGAGAGAGTTCCTGGAAGTGAGGGGCCTGGTTTCCTCTGCATTTCGTCCCATGTACCTTTTTAATTTCTTGATTCTGCTTTGTATCCTTTCACTATAATAAGTCATGATGAATATGATTATATACTGAGCTCTGTGAGTCCTCCTAGTGAATCATCAAACCTGGGGGTGCTCTTGGGAAACCTCAACACAAATTGTCTTGGTGATATTTGGAGAGCAGATATCAATGCCATCAGGAGTTGGGGGTGCTGGCTTCTACTACAAAATTCATTTACAGAATTCTTTTAAATACAATTTTACTCATTCATTCATTTGTTCATTAATTTCTGAAACTTTTGTCAAGCACACAGTATGTTCCAGTCACTCTCCTACTGTGAACTAGAGGGAGAGAGAGAGAACTGCAGAGAAGAGAGCAACATATTTCTCTTAGCAAGGGGCTCACATCTTCATGGCACCTTCAAATCAAGAAATAATACAACTTCAGTAGGAGAGGGCTCCATCAGAGGTCAGAGCAAGAGTTTGGAGGAGAATACAAGGTAGAGACATAATGATCTCTGTTTAGGAAACTGGGAACAGTATTCCAAAGGAATTGACATTAAACAAGGATTTAGATGGCAGGTAGATGCAGATCAAGTGAAGAGTGTAAGGATATCCTGACAGTGAGGATAGACACTGAGACATGAAATAATTGATTCTAGAAAGAGGGAGAAGTTCAGGATGGTTGTAGCGGGGATGAGGTAAAACATAAGGCTGATGTCAGAGGTTAGAGCCCAGTCTTTGGGGGGAATTATGTGCCATAGTAAACTGTTAGTTTGTTTTTGTGTTTGTGTTTTGACGAGCAACGGGATAGCATTAGGAATTAGGGACAATGAACAGAATTGTGATTCCAAAAGAACTTTCCATTGGTATCCTAAGTGAAGAGAGGCTGCATAATAGAGTGGCTCAAGAAGATGAAGCCAGACCACCTGTATCTGGTGTTAACTCTGCCACTTACATATGGGTGATGTGGGACAGATGACTTAGTCTTTATATGCCTTAGTTTTTTCCATGAGTAGAGAGGGGATAATAAGAACCCTTGCCCCTCTAGGTTGCTGCGACGGTGCATATGTTAATAAATGCAAAGGACCTGGAATAGCAGCTGATTTTCAGTAAACTGTAGCCTTCATTAATACTGCATTAAAGCAACATTTTGTTTGTACATAAGTTTTTGAGAACAGATTCTGCTTAAAGCAAAATGCAATATTAGTATAGGATAAATTTTGGAAATGGCAGGAAGCTGGGAATTAAGTTTTTCTTAAATATATCTGTATTCAAATCACAACATGCACATGTAAACATTGAAGTGGAGCAGAATACAGATCAAAGGGCTTATCTAGAAGATCCTTATGTTTTTTTCAACATAATAATAGATTCCCTATGAAGCAGAAGTCCACTGCAGCTAGATCAACAAAGCCAAAAACAGATTATCAACCTGTGGCTATTACCAGATTTACTCAAACAGTAGTGGTCTCTGTTTTCTGCATTTATAGATTGCATAGCAGTTGAATCACAGTCTTTAGAATCACATCTAATTAAAACTTTCACCTTAGTCAAATAGTTCTTGGTTTTTTTCCCCATTGCCTTAAAACTTCATAATGCATTAAAATCATTTTGAATGTAATTTTTTGGTTAAAAAATTCAAATAGTGAGAAAAGGCATACAGAAGTAGAAGCTCCAGAATTTCTTCTTTTTTTTTTTTTGTTTCTCAGAATTTTCATATAGAAAGAATTTAGTATATTTTGGACATTCTCCCAACTAGCCTAATAGCTATCACTGTCACAGTCAATTCCATCAAGATTCCCCTGGAGTTCTTGACTATTGTACTTGTTTCTTCTGGCTGTTGGCATTCCTTGGCTTCCCTGGCTTATGGCCACATCACTCCAATCTGTGCCTCATCTTCACATCTGTTCCCATGTGTCTTCTCTCTCAAACCTCTCTCTGCCTTTCTTTTTTTTTTTTTAAAGGTTTTATTTATTTATTTGACACAGAGAGATCAGATCACAAGTAGGCTGAGAGGCAGGCAGAGAGAGAGAGGAGGAAGCAGGCTCCCTGCTGAGCAGAGAGCCCGATGAAGGCCTCGATCCCAGGACCCTGAGATCATGACCTGAGCCGAAGGCAGAGGCTTTAACCCACTGAGCCACCCAGGCGCCCTGCCTTTCTTTTATAATACACTTGTCATTGGATTTAAAGCCAACCAAGATAATCTAGGATGATCTCATCCCAAGATTATTAACTTAACCACATTTGCAAAGACTTTTTTTTTCAAGTAAAATAATGTTCATAGGTTCCAGGGATTTGATGTGGACCTATCTTTTGGGAGAACCCCCATTCAACCCACTACAACAACTACCTTATGCATGATAGCACCTACCCACTCACACCACCATCATTCTATATTCCCCACCCTGCATTGTCCTTTTTCATAGCATGTGTTATCAATTTATGTGCTAAGTCCTCTTCATTACTTGTTATTGTTTATCTCCCCCATGAGAATGGAAGCTTCTAGAGAACAGAGATGCGTTCACTCCTCTCACTCTAGCACTAGAATGGCACCTGTCTCACATTAGGGGGAAAAGTTTTTGTTGAATGAATGGAGGAACTAGGACATTTTGAATCTGTATTTGTTTAGTAAGTATGGTTTTCTACTTATATTGGGGTACCTTGGAGGAAAGAGGGTTGCTGATGGAGCCCAACGAGTAGCAACAAGCCACCCATGGTCCTGTTACTTGTATAGAGAGAAAAGCAGATCTCCTGCCCACTCCAATCTCTAATCTCACATTCCCTTTCCAGAGGCAACCATGGTTATCCATGGTATATTTCCAAAAATATTCAATGCATATATATTATTACTTAAGATTAACCTTCAATAGTATTTTAGAGTTACATGTTCTGTTCACTTATTAGAAGAATCAAACTTTTGTTTAAAATCCTTTAAGCTATCCTTAAAATACTTTTAAGCAAAAATTGTTATCCTTTTTGAGGGGGCTATGGACTTACTGAATTTCCAACTCAATCCAAGCTTTATTCAGAAAAGGCCCAGCTTCATAAATGCCCTAAGTCTCTAATCTCATCTTTTGTTAATCTCCACCCTGGGTTTTAGCGGGAGAGCAGAGAGATGGTCAGGACCTTCAGCAAAAGGGTATCAATCTCGGCATGAGATTTGTATGGAAAGGCAACACAACAAAGCCCAGGACTACCTTCTGAACCCAGTTTCTTACTTCTCTCTCTCACCCCTACCACTCACTTTGTTCTCTCTTTGGCACCTAAGTCACAATAGGCACTCCTCGGGGTCTTTGCTCAAGCTGCCTCTTATGCCAGGATTTCTCTTCCCCCATTCTTTTTACAAACAGCTGTTTCTCAGCCCCCAGGTCTCCTTCTAAATGTCATCTTTCCTTGAGGCATCTGGGTGGCTCAGTCTTTTGAGCATCTGCTTTCAGCTCAGGTCATGATCCCAGGGTCCTGGAATCTAGCCCCACGTAGAGCTCAGTGGAGAGTCTGCTTCTCCCCCTGCCCTTCTCCCTCACTCGTCCTCTTTTTCTCAAATAAATAAATAAAACCTTTAAAAAAAAAAAAACCAACAACAACTAAATGTCAACTGCCCTGAGGGGCCTCCCTGTCATCCATTTGCCCAGCAAAAGGCAACAGCTGGACTGCTGAAGGAAATGTCAGAAATTTCAGGAGGGATTTTACTCCGTCCAAGTCTCTCCCCTACTCCTAGATTCTCTTTCTTAACCTCCTTTCCTGATCTTTGCCCCTCTTACATGAGTTCATAGTAGCCTCCGCATGGCACTTAACATACTGTATTGTAATTGCTTCTTTATTTTTCTGTAAGTTCCATGTCCTCATAATCTCCATGAGGGGAAGAACCTTGAGCCCCTTGCAGAGCTCTGTGCCTTGTTCTACAAATTAGAGAATTTGAGCGAGTCATGGGATCCTCCCAAATTTGTAGACAGTTGGTCATAAATGCAAGTGGCCTGGGGGATCCCCAAAATGTGGCTGGCAACTAAAGTGAGAGCAGGTTTATGGAGGACTGACCCCTTAATTTATGGGATCTGTGCTAACTCACAGTTAGTGCCAGAATTGAACTGTAGTATACCAGTTGGTGTAGGAGTATCTATCCTGAATCATCCAAAGGCTCCTTGCTTCAGGGTGTAAAAAACCTGAGGCTCCCAACAAAGATTAGATTTAAAATACAGATTTTGGAAAAGCCTCCTTAGACCAAGGCCCCATGAGATAGCAGCAATTCTTCCTGCATTTTCTTACTAAAGGAGCATTATTTTAAAGATGATGGCAACTCTAGACATGGCAGTTAGGCCTGTGTTAGGATGTTCTGAATACATAGATATTGTAGAATGAGATTGTGGGGGTGGTGACAAGATTCATTTAAAGATCGTGCCTCTTCTAGACCCTGACTACTATCAAAAAATGCACTCCCCTAAAGGAATATTCCATGGAAACAAAGTAAATATCTGTGAGAAACACTGAAGGTAGCAGAGCCCTCAAAACTGAGATGTTGACACAGGGACATATTTTACTATATTTATGTGAATTTTTAAAAGTCTGTTTTGACTGACTGATTTGATAATGCAGCCTGGCTTTACCAATTGACTTTTAAGTTAGATGTTTCACATACATTGAACGAGTCAAACCTATAGTTCCAAGGTTTTGATAAGATAAAAGCATTTTAGCAAATGATATCATATATGCAAAAGTTCTGTAAAAATGTTAATATTTTTATTTTTCCAATTCTGAGTTAAAAAATAAGGTGACTTGGGGCACCTGGGTGGCTCAGTGGGTTAAAGCCTCTGCCTTGGGCTCAGGTCATGATCTCAGGGTCCTGGGATC